>JABSTQ010001248.1:0-29667 GCA_013358835.2 Ixodes persulcatus | reverse complement strand
TTTTAATAGAAGGTTTTTTAAACTTTTCCTCAAATTAGCTAATTAATATATTATTTTGTTGATAACTTTTGACAAAGAAGAGATATCTGAAATCTGATTGCAGTTATGAAATCAGCACAATAAACTGCATGCCTGTGCAAAAACTCATTGAGATAGACCAATAAACAAAAAATATTTTTTGAGAACCCACTTCCTCCCTTAAATGCTATCGCGGCGTTATATTCCATGGCAGAAAAGGTTCTGTTTATTTTTTGTGTACCTGCCCCCCCACTCATCTTTAAAGCAAACAACTGAAAACTAGTTTGTTTTTCGAAATATGCAAATTCCTTAGACTCACCTGTGCGTCCTTCATGCTTCTTGTAGGCGCTGTACACCTTTCTGCATTTTTTAAGGAGGTTTTTCCACGCCTCCTTCAGTTGTTTTACGGTCCTTTGAGCTCCCTGCTCATTCATTGCATCGGCAATGTCAAACCACGCCTGTTGTCTTGTGTGTGCAGTAACTGCAGGACCGAATTTTCTCATAATTTGTTCTCTTCTTGCCCCAACTTCCCGAATTAACTTCAACCTCTCATCTCATGTCATATTTTTTTGCCTCTGTTCGCAAACCCCCGATGCTGACGCTTGGTCCATTTTCAATCGACGTTTGTGGACAGGACACTATCGTTTGCTACCTTCGTTTCTCTACCTGCACATTTGTGTTTTGCTACATATCGCAATAAGACGCAAGATAATCCTAATATCACTTTTAAAAACGAAAAAAAAGCAAAAGGATGATCTCGTGAACTTTCTTTGTGGTAAGTATATGCAGTGTTTTCTCTCACTAAGACGCTGTTCAAGCAAGCCGGCCCAGGCTTCATCATAATGTCTCGTATCTCATAAAGGGCCGAGAGTCACCGTTCTACAGCGATGACGTCCCCACTGTCGCGAGGCTTATGCCGGAATACTGCAATTAGCCAATTGGGGACGTAGCTTTTGTTGTTTGCCAAGTTATACTGAAACAAAGTTTAGTTCCCTGAATTAGATTATTTTTGCATGTTGTTGAATTGGTGTACTTCAACAAAAACATTCATTGGTACAGTGTGAAGAATATTGATCTGTATTCTGCGCGTTTCCTCATCAGGTATGCTGGCAACAAAAAATCCATCCGAGATGTAGCTGGACGCTTCGGAGTGAGTGAGAGCATGTGCCACGCCATGATAACACGAGTGATGACCCACCTATGCCAGATCGCGCACAGAGTTATCAGATTTCCATCCGACCTCGACAAGCTCTCCAGCGATTTTGAGCAGGTATGGTTTCTTCATCTGCACGAACCAAAGATATTTGCTCAGATGACCTCGATTGGGGCTTTCCCCCAGGTTGTATCATTCATGCTGCGTGTAGAATGCCGCACAGACATCTTTAGTTTCAAATTACGACTGCCATAAGTGCACACAAGTGAATATAACAGGTGCATATGTTGATAGGTCATGTCCTGATTAGGCAGGGCAAAAGTGACACTTTGTTGTTCATGGTACTGCAGGTGGACGAAAGATGTACAGGCAGGGCCGGAATTTTACAGAGCATGGCACTGGCGTTTGAACCGCATCAGCACGCTACCTATCAGTGCTGGCTCATATGCACGGGCATCGTCTGCACGTGCGGGTGTGTTGTCCAAGGGGGCCTCATTTTCTAGGTTACCATATGCTCAAGCGAAGTTCCTGTTCCGGTGCATCTTTTAATGTGAAACATTCTTAGCCTAGGTCCTCAGGTGTCGTGAAGCCCAAAAAACGAACGTAACCATGAGTCTAACTGCTAATTGGTCAATCAGTAGAGAGGATAGTCACGTCCACCCACCTGCGCAGCGACTGCCGACGCTGATTGGCCTCGTGCACTGCACAAGGCCACGTGCGAGTCACGAACGCACAGAGCATAGGGCTCATGCTGTAGCTTTTGGAGGGGATTGGTGGCCGAGTTGGCTAGCGCACACCAGCTGGGAGCACGTGGAGCGAAAGCTCGCGCTGCAGAACCCACGACCCTGGGTTCAATCCCCACCCCTGCCCCTGCCCGTTTCAATCTGGATGAGCATCGTACCGATGTGTGGTCGTGTACCACTACTGCGTGATGCACGTTTAAGACCCCACCCAGTTAAAAATACCCATTGGGTCCAATTGGGTTTTCCAATTGGTACCAATTGCCGAAACCATTTGTGTTTTGGAACACCCAGTTGGAAGAAATGCCAATTGGTTCAATATTACCAATTGGCTTTTTTCCCATTGGAACCATGACCGACTGTGTTTTGGAACGCCCAATTGGAGAAATACCAATTGGTTTTTTTCCAATTGGAACCATGACTGACTGTGTTTTGGAACGTCCAATTGGAGAAATACCAATTGGTGTGGTTCCAATTGGAACCATGACCAATGGTGTTTGAAAGTCCTATTAGAAAAGCGCCAGTTTGTATATTTCTAATTTGAACTATAACCAATCGGAAAGATAGCTAGCAAGCGAAAATGGTTTTCTGATGTATTAGCAATGTACAGAGCAAAAGGTAGGACTCCAAAACAGAATCTCAAATTGGGCATGTCTCACATAAGTACATCTAGATATGCCAGTTGGGTATGTTCCTAACAAATTGGCTTTTACTATCTGCAACACGTTTAGAGCCAGATCTGAAATAACACATCATAAAATAAAGTTCTTTCCAGTTACAAATTGTGCCAGCTACCCTTGCAAGATATAAGAAACAAGTGAAATTAAAAGGAGCATATTTATTACAATTAAGTAGAAATTGAAACACAAAAGCCTGGCTCAGACCAAAATGGGCTTTCCATTTTTCTTCAACCGAAACTAGGACTTCTGCGAGACACTATGATGTCAATGCGGCATTAGTCCAGCGTTCCTCCCGTAGAAACGCCGCAGTGATGTCATAGCATCTCTCAGGAATCATCTCCTAGTTCCGATAGAAGTAAAAAGTAAAACAATTTTTTTTTTTTTGTTTGAAACAGGCTTAGTACAAATCAAGTGTGCAAACTATGGGTCTTCCATGGTTGCCGCATCCTCTTCTTGGGCAGCGTCAATGGCAGCAGCTTGCCACCTAGAACGAATAGAGGCGACAGAAATTAGTGACCCAGGAATGACTGGGATCCAGTGTTCTTACTCTTGCCAGGCTGTGTCACATCAGATGTCCTGTGGTACAATGCACCTATGCAGCATGGCATGGGGTCTCAAGCTACTCGAAGGGCACATTATTTATAAGTTTTAAGATACTTAGCTTGCATTTGTTAATTTGTTCATATCTAGAAATTGAGCCTTCAAGAACAGACAATTTAAATTAATTGTTCAGTGACTGCCCTTTACTTTGTCCAAGCAAAAAAGAAAAAAAAACTAGGACAGCGTTAATTTAGTTTATCAATATGCAACAAATTGGGCAGTTACTTTCTTTTCTCCAGTCTCCAAAGTTCGCCGTCTCCTCATTAATAAATTCGCGTAAGCCGCCAGTCAAGCGCTCCCCAGAAAAAACCGCCCGTTCGCATGGAGCTATTTAGTATCTGCATGACTGTACATGCCTGGTCCCACTGGCAGCACATGCTGAGCAGCTGTTTTTCATAATTTTTTGCATTTAGTTATATCATTGAGGCAAAGTATTGTCATACTCTGAATCGCTGGATTCACTAGAATTCACCTCTAACTCACTTTTCGAGAAACTCTTCCACTGTCTTAACTAACAAGTCTAATACATATTCTGTATTTGCTGCATGCCAAAGATTTGTTGCTAGTGGTATTAAGCCAAATAATGATAATTTTATGGTATCATTAAACAACCAGTACTCATAGTGTTCATGTTTTCTTTTTCAAGTGCAGCTGGCTCCTCTTCGAAGGTAACAGACAAAATTACTTCCGGATGCATAGTCTCCCAGTTTCAAGTTTGGCTTAAAGATCCTCTTCAGAAGCTAGGAATGATAGAACCATATTGGCATGTATCATGCAGCCTAGGTGCAATAAATGTACGAGCTGAAAAGTTTTATCACTGTCCCACTATGTTCAAAACAAAACCTGGATATCTTTCAACGTGCAACCGAAAGCTTGGTCACATGCAGCCTTCTCCGCAATAAGCCTCAGTCAGATTGCGGGCACCTCGGCTGGGATTCGAACCCGCCACCTGGGCATCCGTAGGCCGGTGATTCGCCCTGGGGCCACAAAGGGGGCTTAAGGCTTTGCAGTGCAACCATTCTTTTCAACAATTTTGACTGCAAAGAACTATTCCTTCTGTGCACACTGGATCTCGGAAAGAATACAATTGTCATTATTTGTATCTGTGAGGCTACACATGCCTTTGATTGCAATGAGAGCAGAGCTAGCTTTATTCTCGCAGCTGTCCGAATTCAAAGAAATATTTATGATAGCATATGCTAGCTGCATTCTGCACAATGGAAGCATTTAATAAGTTACAAATATGGCAAGCAACACGTGGCAATAAAAAGGGTGCTACGAGCAACCTAAAGAAACACAGCAAATATATTGAAGGCTCAAATAATGAATGAGGAAATAGTGAGACACTAGTAACTGTTTGCTACAATGGAAAGTGTTTTACAATGCGACGTGTGGACAGCACGGCAAACTTTTCTCTAACGCGGACGTGCGGCAACAGTTCCAAACATAAAAGCAGGCAGAACAAGCTAAGTTGGCTATAAGAATACTGTAGCAAACGAGGTTGACCGTGAAAATATTCAAAAGTTGCTTCACGAGTCTGAAAAACGGAGCAAAATTCGGCTCACCGCAGCTGCCACGGGACGGAGTTGCTGGTTAACCCCAGCATGTTGCGGTTCCACCAGGCTTTTCTTGGACACATTCATTGAAACAAGAAATGTCAAATGTTGGTAAACATGGTGAAAATGTCACATTTTAACATCCTCCTTCTCACATCGCACACACGTGCTCCCAGAAAAAAAAAAAAAAAAAAAAAACCTATTGGTGTCACTAGCGTTGGGGCGTCCTAAGTTTCAAACCGAAACTGTAAGTAAAGCTAAAAAAAGAATTCTAAAACAAAAAGTCATAAAATTAATAATAGAGTATTATATATATATATATATAATGAACACAGAGAAAGGACAGAGAAAAAAAAAACGAATAGGAGTAATATGAGCCAATTCTTTTATTGGCGTGTCCCACACCCTTGAAAAAAATTTCATGTTTTATCATAGTTTATTTTTGATTCAGAAGAGTAAGCTCACAATCTGCCACTGCAAAATTATTCTAGAGCTCGACTCTCCAAGCATTCAATTAAAATAACTGTGTGACCAACTGGAAAAATGCATTCCAATTGGAATGGCCAATTGGTTATTTAATACCAATTCCACTATATATTTCCAATTGGAGTGACCAATTGGAAAAATGCATTCAAATTGGAATGGCCAATTGGTTGTTTGATACCAATTGGAATATATCTTTCCAATTTCAGCGACCAATTGGAAAAATATATTCCAATTGGAATGGCCAATTGGTTGATTAATACCAACTGGAATATTTATTTCCAATTGGAGTGACCAATTGGAAAAATGTGTTCCAATTGGAATGGCCAATTGGTTGATTAATTCCAACTGGTATGTATATTTCCAATTAAAGTGTCCAATTGGAAAAATGAATTCCAATTGGAATGGCCAATTGGTTGTCTTCATACCAATTGGGTCCCACTGATACCAATTGGTACCAATTGAAATTCCAATTGGACTCAACTGGAATTTTTAACTGGGCAGGCTAGCAGTTGTACTGTGCTGGCTAGATTGCTCATCTACAGCTGGGAGACTCATCGCCTGCTGAGGCAGACCAAGTTCTAGGCTGTATAAACATACACACAACCCAATTTTTTGCTGTAGCTTTGACTTTGCTCGGACCTAAAGTGAAGCGAAGTATTATTTGGCGCCGAATGCAGCTGCATCGGTTGGACTAATGTACCCAGATGTTTCACATCAAACTCTGATGAACGCCGCCAATGCAGGCGTCTGGCCGCTAAAGTCAGATGTGCGGCCCAATGAGCCGCTATACCAACCGACGATCAAAAGCAGCGATGGCTTGAGCGACGGCACGGAGGTTGACGCATTTCAATAAAGAGACAAACCAAATGCATAAGCTGTGTCTTTAACGAAGAGCAGAGCCTCAAGGTTGAAAAGAAATGTATTGCAAATTGTCCCACAATTGTGTTACTACTTGAAACGTTCTGGTTTAGCACTAGTCGCACTAATGATGCTTAACAATAAAAAAACACCTAGCATTAGGCCTAAAGTTAAGCACTGCATCACAATAGTACTACTAGCGCTAAACCAGGACGTTTCATGTAGCAACACAATTTCGGGGCAATCTGCAATCATTTTTTTAATGTCAAAACAACCCTAAGAGGAAGTTGCGAATACAGCAGCAGACCCTGAATTGACCGCCATTGTTTGCAGTGAGCCAATAACAAGCGACTGCCATTCTCTTTGAAATTGTGGTTATATGTATCATTTCCTCTTTTCTTTCAGGTTTCTGGCATGCCTGGAGTCATCGGATGCATCGACGGATCCTACATTCCCATCCGGTGCCCTGCAGACAAGATAAGGAGCACATATATCAACAGGCATGATATACTGTCCATCATGGTCCAAGGCATCTGTGACCACAAGAGACAGTTACTAGACGTGTCGGTAGGGTGCCCGAGCAAGATTCACGACGGGAGAGTTTTTAAGCTTTCGACTGTCTCCAAGCGCATCCCAACTCTTTGTGAAGGAGCAAAGTACCATCTCCTTGGGGACGCTGCATATCCATGCAGGGAGTACCTTATTCCACCATACAAGGACTATGGGAACCTTAGTCCCAAGCAGCATGCCTTCAACACGAAACTGAGCTCGACACGAGTGCTCATTGAGAACGCCTTTGGCATTCTGAAGAACAGGTTTCGGCAGCTGAAGGTCCTGGAGTTCATTTCTGTGGAAAGAATGTGCCAGTTTACCATGTCGTGCTGTGTGATCCACAATCTGTGTATTGACGGAGATGACCTCATGGACCCAGGGGCTCCCGAGCCAACCAAGCGCACAACTCCCTACGAAGACGAGGACGAGGTCGAGGCTGCGCTGAGAGTCTTGGGAGAGAGGAAGCGCAGCGCACTTGTGAGGATGGTTTGCTGAAAAAGCAAACCGTCCTCACTTTATGCCTTGATCTCCCTCTTCCAACAACTGAGTTAATGTTAGAAAAGCAGAAACTTTGGGACTTTTATTTTGTCTGGATTGGACTATGTTCACGCTGTGGGTGCAAAGTGCTGATCTTTCCTAACATATGCAAACGTAAGCACAACCAGACTACAAGCAGACATTTCCACCGAGACTTGCATATGTTGTGAAAGATTGGCACATTACATCCGTAGTGCAAGCATAGCCTTACACTACACTACTCGTCAAGTGGTACTTCGGCTTCTCCTAATAGCCTTCGCAGCAAGTTTGCGGTGGTCTTGTTGAGTTGCACAAGTTCTTTGTGTCTCCTCTCTCGCTGTTCTTCTTGACGTTGCTCTCTCGCATCCCTGCTAGCGTTCATTTCATCCATTTTTTTAAAGAACTGAGCCAACTCTGCCATCCTGGCACGGCTTGGCTGCAGGGATCGGGGTCGCTGCTCGCGCTCTGCGCTCCTCTCGTTGCTTGTGGAAGCCACACTCCCGTTGGTGCTTGTTGCAGCCGCACTCGTGTTGGCACTCTGCGAGGCTGCACTCCTGCTGGTGCTTGAAGCTGCTCTCCTTAGGTCCGATTGAGATGTTCCTCCATCATCTGGGGCGATTTCTGGTTGCAGGTTTTCCCGTGCTTCCTCTGCAGGAAGCTTTCTCCACACCTCCTCAACGTTCCATATGATCTGTGGCTGTACACTGTCATCCACTGACCTGATTTGCTCAAGCTCCTGTTCAAAGGGCACAGGCCTCCTTGTGGCCCCTGATGTCCTGTTATTATCAATGGCTTTTTTTTTTTCGCTTCATAACGGTTCTGACACGAGCCTCGCACTGTTCAGCAGTTTTGATTGTGCTCATGATGGTTCGGAGCTCATGTGATATGGCAGAATACATCTTTTTTTGGTTACTAAACCTCTTAAAGGGGCCGATTTCATTTTTAAATCTTACATACATGTCCATCAGGAGCTGCGTTTCACCATCAGTCCACTTGCAACCTGGAATAATTTTTTAGGGTTAGTACAAATGTAGTAGAAATTTGTTTTGCACCTTTTTGTGAATTATATGTTTAGCTGGGTCTTTAGGCAATTCCTCCCATGTATCTTGTGTACAAAGTTGAACAATAAAAAATGGTGTCTAGTACACAAGGAACTAGAAGTGTGCTGCTACAGCGAATACAGTCGCTACCAAATGAGATTAGCTCAAGTGATCGACAGCCACAGTGATGAAATCGTCACGTGTGGTGCCTCAAATACGCCCGGAGAGAGAGTGACCGGGCTGTCCTTACCCTTCAATTTCTGGGATGTACACTGCGCGACCTGTTAGCTCGAACACGATGTCGGTGCTTTTTTTTCCCATTTTACTTCGAAGTTGTATTAGTGGGCAGCAAATTTTACTGCTTACGTTGCTGCCACAAATGAGCACTTCCCACGACACCAGTAGTTTTGATGACACCCTTACAATTCTGAGAGAAAAATAGCAAAAACCGGTGAATGCTTCTTCGCATTAACAGTGTTGCCCTCTGTACAAGACACCTTTTTGCGGATGCTTCTGTGTGCAACAGCTCACGCGTAAGGTAGTTAGATGCTCACATTAAAATGAACAATGTATTCCCACTAATATGTGCATATATTTTATTTGGCTATTTCTGGATCTTGCTTGTGCACACGTTTTCCATACACACAGGTGCATGGAAAACAGGAGTCCTTTAGACAAGACGTTCCACATCTTCGTCACCCTCATTGAGAGAAACTGACGAAGGGATATCCTGTGTTGTAAAGATTTTCTATGTGTTTGCACAACTGCGGCAACACATATCGTCCTTTGCCGGTCCCATTATGACTTGCTTGTTGCGCCAATTTTTTTTTTTTTGTGCCGAATGTAAACTGAATTGAACAATTGGTCCTTGATGAGGGAAAACCAGACGCCCATCAAGGAAACTTCAGCAGCCCAGACTAATGCAAAACAAAACAATATGGCGGTGCTGTTTGCTCCACTATTCAGATGAAGTGACTACAGGACTGCAGAAAAGCACACAGCAACGGCAGATATACTTTGTTTCAACTTATGTCCAGACGCAGCCAATGCTACAAGTGCCAGCATGTGGCCTTGAACAGTGCTAGCACTGCACGACCGTGCGTTCTTGGCAGGGACGCTGAAAGTCCGGAGCTCGCTCTTGTAGCATCATCTGCGTGTGGACATAGACAAAGCAGAGCGGCAGCGAACGGCTTCAAAGAGGTCTGCTAGCAGAAGCATCGCAATGAGGGACGCTGTAACTGTTTTAAGCTGAAACGAAGTATAACCATGGCAGCGACCTCCAGATACAGAGCTTCAGATTCAGATTCACAGGCGTTCCCCTTGGGCCGGAAGTTCCGATGTCAATGTTGCCAAAAGGAACTGCGAGACGGCTAATTTTGACGAGCCTCGGTTATAATTTTAGTTTGGACGCACCTTGGTGCAATTTCATTCTTACTTATACTTTTGTATCTGTTTGGCGCACGAAACGTCCTTAGGCGCAATCGGCGCTGCAGTTCCATTCCTGTTATTGGCTAATGCTACAATTTCGTTGACTGCGTAGCGACAAGATGCTCAGGGCTTGCCATGCTCTACATTTCTCCAGCTATCATTTACTATAGAGGTAAAGTAGTACACTTCACGAATACTCAAAACAAATTTATGAGCAATTGTAGGTACCTTTGTTCTGAGG
This sequence comes from Ixodes persulcatus, assembly GCA_013358835.2. Classification (NCBI taxonomy): domain Eukaryota; kingdom Metazoa; phylum Arthropoda; class Arachnida; order Ixodida; family Ixodidae; genus Ixodes; species Ixodes persulcatus. Next base: position 19,799 of record JABSTQ010001248.1, on the reverse strand, counting down.
CTCACCAGCAGGAATGCCCATTGGTTCATTACAGATTTCTGAAAAAAAAAAAAAAAAAAACACAATCACTTTCAAACTGGGTAGCAAGCGCCTTTAGTATTGATTAGAATTAGTGGTTTGCGAGCCCTCCGTAGAACATACTCAAGCCCTCCGAGAGTTCGACGATTTGCACAAGCACACGTCTGACACAAAGTTAACGCTTCCAGAACTTCGCGAACCGCAAATTTACCAACTGAACAGTTATCTACTCCAAAACGACAGGACCAGATCCTTGCTTACCGGAATTATCGCTGACTTGCGACGAGGTGCCCTGCGTAACTTGCGACGAGGTGCCCTGCGTAGCTTGCGACTCAGCTATGACTGCAAAGAAAATGAACATTATTTTCTAATGTGTGAATAGTGCTTTTTCGAACCGAATCAAATAGCGGAGACACCGAATCGAATATGAATTGAATAATTTTCGAATAGACAGTGCACTGTTTATAAAGTATAATGCTCATTATGAGTCATTAGAAACCGTTGTACTAACGCAAGGCTAGCTAGGTGAAAATGACTAGAATTGAGAGCTGCAAAAAAATGGAAAAAGTAAAATGTGTGAGTTTGCCGACTACAGCAGCGTTTTGGTGTCGCAAAGTGGGGAAGCAGCACAAAGTCACGTGAAAAAAGCCATTCCGCAGCCCTGAACACTTAAGATATGAGTGAAACAGGAAAAACCAACAACGTCAGAATGCTGAATGTGAGCTCACATTATATCACAGAAGGCTACGTAGAGAGCTTTGCAACAAAACAAAATTCTACTTTGAATCACATTTCTTCCCAGAAGCCACATGGGGGCAGAAGCAGTTTAAGATTATGATTCAAAGCGTGCGAGAAATATAATAATAATATTCATTCGCAAAGGTACTCAGGGCGGCTCGCAAGGCTAGGCAGATAGGTTGGGTTCCATACGCATGAGCGTCTGCTAGCAAGCCAGTTTCATGAGAATGTGTGCAGTTGACCCTAGATGTAGCAGCAGACGGGTAAAACAACGTCGTGGGACTGGAGACAAACTGGTATTGCTGGTGAGTTGGGAGCCTACATGGACATTTTCGAGAGAAAAGCGTAGTGACATTTTATAGCATGTATGGCAGGCAGGTAAGCGCCTATGGAGAGAAATTCGCGGCGCTGAACCGTTGCAAACCTGGTTCTGACTATTCAGAAATTCTTCGCGAAATATTCGAAACTTTGAGAAACAACTATTCGCCATTCGAAAATCACGAATATTCGTGCGTCTTCCGCCATTTCACACGTTACATTTTACACTGGCTTTTAGGTAGTGCTCAGAATTTTCAACGTACCTCTCATCAGAGAGCAGATTTGAACGTGAATGCGATTCTTAAAATTACCTCGTTTCTCCTGTGATTTGAAGGCCTAACAGAGACTGAAATCAACAATAAATACTCACCTCTAGCTTGGTGGTTCGTGAGGTTCTTGAGGACCTCGTAGACCTCAGCCGTCACAGTTATTGTTTCGCCTCCCGCAGTAGCCATGGCCATGCTTCGATATGAAGATACAGTGCAGCGTGGGTACGGTAGCACCTCGTTGGACCAGCACAGCCAAGGAGTCCAAGGGGCACAGCACAACACAACGCACAACGAGGTACGAGCAGTACGAGGTTGTGCCGTTGTGCCTCAACGAATGGACACTCCCGTTCTCTTTGCTCAGTGAAACTTGCGAGAGTTTAGGAGGTAACTTGCGCCGCCTAGGTAGGAGCAGAGAAAATGGAAGGGAGCGCCAGGAGCGCCACTTGTGGGTAGCAGCAGCAGCAAACCGCCACCTTCTGGCGCTCTGCGTTCGGGTGGTGAGGGTCACGTGGTACGCCGCCGGCGTTAGTTCGGTTGCCGGTGCCACCGGCGCGGTCTTGCCGGTGATTGACCACGCGAATACGCCATAAGTCAACAAAACTGTCATAGTGGTCATAGTTGGTAAAAAACGGCCCGTGCCAGTCGTTTGCAAAGCGACGTAGATGGAAACAAATCGCCGCGGCGCTTTTCGCGGCCTCGGAGATGCATGAGCGAGCCGACGTTAAAAAGGATACGTTTCAACTACGAGAGTGTCAGCAAGAGCCACGTAAATACCTGTGCACGCTCGGAGCGGACGCGCACGTTTGACCGAAGTGCTTCGGGACCAATCTTTTACGAGTAACAGTCGATACTGACGTGACACTCGGCAAAGAAAGGTGGGACCGGCATTGCGTAGCTCCCACGAACTGTTATCTCGACAGTAATGTAAGTACTATTGAGCGTGAACGCGCCTCCGCGGCGACAAGCGTGTCAGAATGAAAATGGCCCACTAATAACAAAGTGTACATACCGTGTTACGAAAGTAATCCATACGGCGTTTATTTGTGCTCCACATCACACAAAACAAGGAGATAGAATCGACGACAGCGTTCGTCACCGCTGCCTCGGAAAAAAAGATGACAAAGAGAAGAGATTGACCTCTTAATCTAAAATTGAGGTCAGCGATCGAACTATAATACGAAAAGGGTCCACAAGGGTCGCGCGGGCGCGTATTCCATTCAGCAAGCCAGCCAGTCGGTCGTGGGCAGAGGTCTTGGCCAAGGACCGTCGGAGCAACGCCGGCAGTGCTGGGAGTGCCTGCTAGGCCTCGAGCTCGCTCGGTCGGTGGCATCGTTGCCGTTGTACCTTTTTCCAGGTGTTTATGGATCCAGCGAGTACTTCCTTCTTTTTTCTTGCTGCTTGAAATCGGGACCCGCGAGAAGAGCACGTAGAAAAATAAATGTCCGTTGGTCCTCGCGACCAAGTAACTGAGCGACGTTATCGGTCATGTTGATTTGATCGCAGAAAGACGATTCCGGAGCTGTTGTCATACGAACATTTTTGGCGTAAAATCGTTTCGTGAATCTGGCCTCTGTTCTTTAGCGCATGGCACTGCAACCACACCGCAACCGCCGCCACCTACCGCCCCAACACCTTACACAACAACAACCCGCAACAAACTCTCCGCAAAAGGAAAAAATATAAAAAATAGTTTTGCTTGTTTTTACGTTTCCGGCAGTGACGTCCGTGACGTCACTGCCCCGTACCGACCTCCAAACAAGGCGTCCTGCGGAGCTACAGTAGCGGAACCACGCGGAACTGTGTCGACGTTTTCGACGTTATGGAAATCGCAGGAACTGCGTCCAAGGCAGGCAGGTTTTCCTGCCGGCTGCCTGGGTGCCTTCCGTGCTGAATTCGGTTCTGTTTTCCCGTGCCGAGTGCCAACCGGCGTTCAGCGAGGTTCTGTATTTCTGCGTGTCAGCAACATAGCAGCTGCATCGTGATGGCAGTGTTGTGCCTAGTGAACAGAAGACTGAAATTATCGCCAATGTGACCGTGTGTTCGCGTATGAGTGGTGTAATACAAGATGAGATGGCGTAAACTGTCGGGCATTGATGCCGCTGGTCGGGCCTTGATTGGAGGGGGCGGGGTGTCGCAGGTTGACATTCCGCTTTACATTGAAGAGTTTCAGACCACCTGAGGAATTAGGTGCAGTCGATTGACGTGCGGATAGTCATGTTGGAACGCTGGTCTGAACGGTAAGCTCCTATCGTAAAGTGGCCAATGTGACAGTCGGTCCCCGGGAGAGATTGCGCTCTGGGGAAAAGACTGGACTACGAAATTATGACGGAAAGTACGTATATTTGCAATGGGATTTTAGCATTAAAAATAAGAAAAACAGGTAAAATCGAAAACAAAAAGCTATATTTTATTTTGCTGTTTAAATATACTACGGTTCCTGGAGAAACTGCCCTCCAAGTGGCGCGCTGGAATTAGCGCTAGACGTCTTCGAGCTCGCCACGGCGTAGCTGGCGTAGCTCCGTACACTTGCCGCAAGTCGCGGCTTTGACTGCATTCAAGTTGATCGAAAAGCGGTTTTTCTGCCCGTGAAGCAGCACTTCCAGCTGGGTGAATATCTGCTCTACAGAGATTAATTCAAGACGGCAATTGCAGCCGTGCGCGAACAGCACGAGTAGAAAAACAAACACTACAAAAATAGTGGCTACGAAGTGCCGTGCGGGGAAACGAACTCATGGCTTGGAACCGCATTGGAGCGGCTCGATTTATTGGCTTTCAAATAATTACGGCATGATCGAGGGTTTTCTTTTTAATAAGGGATTCATCCCCTGAGCCATTAAAAATACTCTCAGATGTATGACATTGCTGGAAAAAAAAATCAACATGCTGTGAATATTTTTTATTGCTTAAGGAGTCACCGAAAAATTCCGTACGTTCAAAACGACCAGTATAAAAGATTGAAACGCCGATCTCGGGAGTAGTGATTGGGTTAGTGTGCTGTTGTATTGATGTTTGTATGTGCGATGCATGTATATGCGCTCAATGTATGTTCAGCTGATACTTGTAGTATGCCTAATGTGTCTACATGTGTGTATAATGGGGATTCCGAAGCGCTATGGTGGTGTGAGAAAATAAAATAATTTTTTGTAGAACATGAATTGGGCGGTACCTAGCGCCCCCTAGCCTAGCTACTTGCAATTACTCTGCTTGACCCTGCCATGAGGTGGCAAGTGATTTAACCTCCTTTTACTCTACGCGGCTACGCCATAATTTCGAGTTACCGTGCTAAAATGAGCCAAGAGGCTGCTTCAAATTTGCTTTTTTTAAGAGCGGCGTTTAGTTTCGAGGCGAATGGTTTATTACTCCTCCGTGATGTGCGGTTGACGCAACGATTGACGAAGGAATTGTGGCTCGAGGAATAGAAAAAGGTAAGACAAAGTGCGCGAACTGGGTGCCAATTGTCTCCGTTTAACATCGCAGTGCTGACGATGAGAAGACTGAGTGACTGCATGCTTTCGAAACGCAAGTTTCTTTACCTGCAGGGGGAAGCCGGTTCGGAAATAAATACAGTTCGCGGAAAGCTCGTGTTACGTTTTTATTTGCTGCTCTTCTCGCCCCGTACAATAGACTTAGTGTTCTCGTTAAGCCTTATTGAGCTCGATTTGCTCGATTCGTGGCCGCCATAATGAGATGCAGGCGACGGCGAAACTTTTGCTCCCCTGCTTTAGGGACCAACGTTTCTCCCTTTCTGAAGGAACATATGTATCAAGAGCGCTCCTTCCTTTAGGGAGGACTGTACTGACCCTTTTTTTTTCTAAGAGTGTAGTTTCGAGATGTGAGTACACATTTCAAGGTGCCCGATGACCCGGCCGTTGAGGTTTCCTTGTATTGTCTGGATACCAGGGCTCGAGGCGCAGTCTTTTCCACCAGGTTCTTGGTGTTCAATGTGATCGGCAGGTAAACGGGGTGCCCTGATTTCGCCGCGTATTAGTGAATTGTAGTGGCCCGGACGCTTTTCTTGTTTACAGCGCATTCGCGGTACGACGCGGCCGGAGTCTCCTGCCGAATATGACAGTGATATTCATCACGCGTGGGCATGTTTGGCCTGACGCCCAAACATGCCCTTGCGAAAGGACGTTTCGAAGCGACTCGTTGAGGAAAGCAGCGAAGCACATGATTCGGCCATTACGGGAACGAAATCACACGGAAAAACCGAGCGCTGCAGCCGTATTGCCAGCGGATGTACGTGTTTTCACCAAACCACATGCACTTACATATATCAATAAAAACATAAACTTCAGGTATTTAATTCCTTTAGTTGCAAATCATTCTCAGCAGTATACATCTGGAATATTGTGCAATGTGCACGCACAAAACAGTTGTTAAAAAAAAATTGCGGACTACTTTGTGGTGCGTAGGAATGCTCTTCCCGAAGTTGCGAACCGTCCCTCAGCCTTTGGCTGCGCTCGGACGGAAGCTAAAACGAAGAACACGAAGCATTCCGCCGTGCAACACGCTTGGCGGGGTCACTTTAAGGGCAAAATATAAACGGGTGGACCTTGAACAAAATCCGCCGCGAGTGGGGCGGCGGCGCGCGCCATCTAGCGAGAGTCTCCCGAGCCGCCATGTTTACCGAGACGAGGAAGACGAAGTGAGGAAGGAAGGAGCCGAAGCAGGCGGAAAGCGTTAACTCAAGGCCGCACCGGCCCGCAGTGCGCGAAGCTGCACAGTCTCCTTTCGATGGTGCAGCTGGTGCAGCAACGCGCCGGTGTCGTGCGCCGCACGAAGTCCCAAATGAACGTAGTGCAGCCGCACCGACACAACCATCTGAACGCGACGCCTCCGTCGGTGCAGCGCGGTGCGGTGTGGTGAGCCCCAATTGAATGTGACATTAGAAAGTATGGAGCTGTTTTGTTCACTCGGTATTGACAGTAGAGTAGGCGCTATGGTTGTTTTAGGTCAATCATGTCTCCGGTAGGATCACGTGACTACGATCTACCTGCCTGAAGGCCAAGGCCACGGGTATCATCCACTGCACTATTAACGCTGGGTCGAACTTTCAAGAGGATATAAGGGACAAATCCTCCCGTTGTGCTCATTGCTGGGATAACCCTGAAGATAAGCCTTTGCGAGGGCAGCCCCTCTTGGCCTTGAAGCAGCTGCTATTTTCCTACCCCACTCTTTTCTTTCTCTCCCTAAGCTGAAAGCGTGGAAGAGGCTGCTCAGTCGCCGGACCAATGAACCGGAGGCTTTTTATCCCTTGACTCCGCTGACTGGGCGCGGGTAATGGCAGGAGCGTGATCATGTGGTAAAGGCAAACGTGTACAAGTTACTAAAAAAAAGTAATTATGTTACTGAGTATGGACGTCAAAAAATAATTTGAGTAGAGTAGAAATTACTCTAATATAAAGTAATTGGGAAAATTACTAATTACCATAAAGAAGTAGCGAATTACTTTTGAAGTTACTTTGAAGTTACTTTTATATGTTTTTTGTGGTAAAAAAAAAGTACAGAGGTTTTGATCCGTTAGCGCGATCGAGCTAGCCAAATATGAATCGGCTTGTTTTTTTTTTTGTTTTTTGTTTTTTTTCACAGAAATGCATAAATAGCTGGTTCTGCTTCTGCGTGCCTAATTGTTTTGACCTTTCTTGTTTGTTTTGTCAATGATGTACTGCGAATGTGTCATTTCTACTTTGAGGTTAAGCACTGTCTGAGCTTGATTTTTCAGACATTGTTTGCATGTTTACAGTGTTGCATAAAGTACATCTAAAAAGTACTTGAAGTAAGGTACAAAGTAAATAAAACGTTATGCACTTCAAGTAAAGTAGTAAGTACACCAGGTGCAATGTACTTGAAGTAACGTATATAAATACAATATATTTCAAGGCAAAGTACAAGCAATTAACACAATCTAACTGATATGCATTGCTCCAGAGGTAAATGGAGGTGCATTAGTTTTGTACGGAAATGGCAGCAAATATTGTATAATGTCAAGTCGCCGCAGAGTAGCTGTTTTACTCTCGATGACGAGCTATCCGACGCAATCAACTTATAAGGCATTTATTTGCACCGGTCTTACAGCCGCCATTACTTTTCTCAAATGACCAGATGACGTCTCGAAAGAGCACGTTTTCACACGACGATACCGCCTTTTTTTTATATTCGGAGAATGTACATTAAAGTCGGGAGTTTTACTTTCCTCAGAAAATATAAGTACATGCTCAGAGAATTTACTTCAAGTAAAGTACAATTTTTCTAAACAGTAGTACTTTAAGTGCCATGTACAAAGAGTACTTCCCAGCACTGCTTGTTTATTAGTTTTAATATAAAAACGTTGGAGGAATTAGTACGGCTTTCTCAAACAATGTTTGAATCTTTGAAGATCTGCATATTCTGAGTTTTGGCAGGAAAGGCAACGCAAAAAGTAATCTTTCCGTTGCCCTTTCGCACGCGATTCTTCGAGTACAGCACAAACTACGGAAGCACCAGGTGAGTTTCAGAGCAGGCGCTGCATTTTGTTGCCTCCTTTGAGTGAGGATGCAGTGTGTGCACCTGTAGTGGGCGAGTTTCTACGTTGGGGAGAAGCGGGGACCTGCCCCTTCTTCAAATGTGTCAAGTCTCCTTGAGCTTCGGGTCACAGGGAAACGCTGCAGCCTTCGGCGCTGATCCCGCAGTTACTCGGCCTCTCTTGCGTCGTGTCTGTTCGCTTCCCGCGCCTCGTAGCAGTGTTGTTGCTGGGGGGGGGGGGGGGGGCTTGTAAAAGTTTTGGGGGGGTTTCGGACTCTCCAAACCATTTCTCCCCCCCCCCTTCCTACGCCACATGCTTCCCCCTCTTTGCAAATATCAGCTCATCTTTCAACATCTTATCTCCTAAGTGCAGGAGTGTTTGCTGATAGGCAAAGCGACCACTAAAATTCGAAAGAAATGTGTAACTTGAGTAGAAAATACGCAGAAAAAGTGATTAAAGTAAACTTATAATTACCGAAATAAAAATGTAATTGAAAGTTACTAAGTAGTAAACTACAGTAACTTGAGTAGAGTAGTTGAAGTACGTACAATTCTGGGTAAAGGTTTCACGGATGAACGACCCGCGATCCCGGAATCAGACATTCCGGGATCTTTCCGATCCCGGAATGTCTGCTTCCCGGCCTAGCGTCTTGTGTGCTGTGCTGCGACCAGTGGGGCTGCCGGAGATTTCGTCCGCGACAGCGTATTCGAATGCACCAAGCTTCCAGTGTTTGAAAAGTCCTACGCGTACATCGGCAAAAAGCGATTTCTTCAAAAAAGCCCAAGGAATTCATCTGATGCGTTTAGTGTATTCGGTTTGGCAAATTACTGCTTCTGCTACATTGTGTTGAATCTTCGAAGACCCCTTTCTTTTCGTTTTCGTGTTTGTGTGGTTGTTCTGCAGTGAGCCCGTGTCGACATCTCGGATTGCATATTTCAAGTCCGGTATTTTTATTGTAAGTGCGCTGCTACCTACTTTATTGAACCTTAAAAGCGCTAAAAAGACGTACACAAGAGAGAAAACAAACACGTGTTTGTCTTCTCTCTTGTGTTCGTCTTTTTAGCGCTTTTAACTATGGTTCAATACAGTCAACACCAACTAGCCCAACAACAAGTTCTATTGCTACCTACTTCTCTACTTCTTTGCAGCAATTGACCGTTCCGTTCCGGATTACTTCTAAACCTAGGCAGTGTCTATTTCCTAGCAGCCGAGAGAATAATTTCCCCGAAATTCATCGGCAATCGCCTGCCATTAGCTGTCTACAATCATGTCTTAACTGCAGGTAGAATACTGACTTTCTTATTTTCGCGGCGTTTTGTGAAAACGTGTTTCATGGACACCTTTTCGTTGATACACGTTTTTTAGAGACGTTTCGTCGACACTAAAGTTTCATCGTCACTCGTTACGCGAAGACGCTTTAGGGACATTTCTTCGCGCTTGTGTCTCTGAGGCGCGTGCTCACCGACCCAGCCCACCCGTTCACGTCGCTTCGTGGCGACAATCTGCGGCGGCTCATTACAAAACTTTTACCCCACCTGTGCCACTCGTACATGTCACTTCGCGCATATAGTATAGGGCGGCTCATTACAAACAAAAAAGAGAGAAACTAATATAAGAAAGCTAACCTGAGCTGTCTGTGAAACATCGCGTGTCGATGAAACGCCGTTTGATGAAGTGAATATATCACCAATGAGTGGCAACTGCCGGCAGAATTTCGGGTAACTAATTCTGCCGGCTGCTGGGAAAATAGACACTACCTAAGAATCACCCCGGTTCTTGTTTGCTCAGTAATCTTCTCAGCTGTGTAACATCTTCGTTGTACATCTTCTCATATCACGGATTGCTTGCACGTTTGTACTTGTTTACAGAATAGGCTGTCTCTAATAAGCTTCTAGGAGATTTGAAAACAATCCCTTGTGTCTTTTTACCTTTCTTTTTTGAAACCACCTGGAGGCGTACATTTTTTACAGGCTTCCTTAAGGTGGGCGTAGAGTTGTAACGGTACACCATTGAATGAGGTGTATCTATGTTCCCTATGAGCGGGGTGGGTGTAAACAACGGTGTAATAGTAAACCCTGTAAGCGGGTGTATCTCTGTTTCCTATGAGCGGGGTGAGTGTATACAACGGTGTAAAAGTAAACCCTGTTGGTGGGTGTATCGTTACTCCGAATTGCATGGGTGTAGAGAAGGGAATACATGTACACCTTAAATTGGGGTGTACCCTCACATCGAAACGACAGTGAGGGTGTAAGAAAGGAGTAGCGACACCCCAATATGGGGTGTATCTGTGCACCCCCGAATGCTGAAGGCGTATAAAAGGGTGCACATATACACGCTGAAAAAGGCTGTATGTATGCGCCTCGCCTTGAGGTGTCCTTGCACACCTTTATGGGTGTAGTATATGTGGCAGCACTTACACTCCCTGTGGGTGTACCCACTACACCCTTGTTTAAGAGTGTGCGGAATATTAAAACGCCAACACCACGCGCGCACGACGTTGCAAAAGAAAAACAACAAGGAATCGAAAAACGCGCCTTAAATACAGCCACGCCCCGGGCAGAAAGAAAAACCTTTTTGCTAAAAGAGCAGATTGCAGTGATTCGACTGGGCAAAATGAATCACCTCGCGTTGCTTCTGCGTATAGACGAAGTTGGGGACCGGCTTCGCCATCTCTATCCTGGCCATTTGGGCGCCGGTCCCGACGTCCGGGCGGTCTCGAAACGTGGCGGGGTTATTCGCCTTCACTTTGCCGTACTGTGCAAGGACTTGCACCAGTGCTTCCTTTGACAAGTACGGGGGAAGGCGGTACACAGACACAAACACAACGTGGGCTCCCATTGGCTTCAAGGGGACTTCCACGTCACAAAGTGACAAGAACCCTTGGGCGACAAAACGTTGAGCGGCGGCCATGGTGCTGACCGCCGCCATGAACCTTGCTCCACCGTGGTGTTGCAGGTTCGACAGGCCATTCCCGTCGGCGACGGCCTGAATGCTGTCCATGATAGCATCCCCCAGAGTGTCCGCCGGAACGCTGAACGAGAAGCACTGCGCCTTCGTGGGTGTTGACATGGCGGAGGCTTCGAACCCCGGGAACAAGAATAAATCGAGGTCCCTTGGAGCGCGAAAAACGGGAGAAACGCTTCAGACAAACGAACAACTGCAACCGGCTGCTCTGGCAATCGCCATTTCTGCCCCTTCATATCTTCGAAGCTTCGAGAGGGTCGTTCCAAACCAGTCGCACCAATATCGCTGTGGGGTATCATCGTACTGAAGGCGTTTCTCGCCAGTATAACCGCCTTTGGCACTGTATAAGCAATCAACTTCTCAATCATGCCCATCTTCATGGATGTCTTACAATGAAATTGTTTTTGTTGCCTATCTCAAGACAAAACAAAATATTTACAGCAAAGCTGTCTATGGCCAGGTTCTGACGGATCGTTTCCGGCGACAGACCAAGCGTACACCAACAATCTCCAAACGCAACGATGTATGCCCCACTTTATACTCCTCTCCACCGCCGCCGCCTCTTTCCCGAGTTGTGAACACTCCTCGCCAAGCGCGGCGTCTCTCTCCCCCTGACATTGCGCAATGCCGCGCGCTCTTCGGCGGCCACATGTGCGGCGCACAACAGACTGCGCCGTGATTGGCGTAGCCGCGCTATAATAAAACGTCATTGTGTCTACCACAGCGCCAGCTTCGCTGGACTTCCCTCTTCACGGGGTGGAAGGGCTCTCAATTCTTTTTCACTGCCTCCAAGCACAGACACCGCATGTGGTGGCGGTACGAAGATGTACTCTTGTTTCGCTGGTGTGTGGATAGCAAAATATCATTATACAAGAAAGGTCTTTATAAAACTACCCGTCAACAGCGAATTTAGATTAGCTCGCCAAGAATGGAGAAGTCAAGAAGAAATTGCTCATTTCCAGGGCCAAAATAGCGACCATTTTGGCTCTGGAAATGGTCGCTATTCTGGCTACTATCTCGGGATCCAGTGTCTTTAGTATACTGTAGTCAATTAAAGCAAAGCGTATTGAAGTTCTTTTAGAGCGCAGCTCTTAGGCACCCGTTTCCGGCTTGAGCGCCGTCGCCGTCGCCGTCGGCGTAACCGTAAGGTCACGTGATTCCGGTGACGTCACGTGACCCCGTGAGGTCACGTGACCCCATTAGCCGACGTGACCTCCGTGAGGTCACGTAACCCCGGTGACGTCACGTGACCCCCGTCAGGTCACGAGGGTCACGCGACGTCACGAGGGTCACGTGCCCTCATGGTTACGCCGACGCCGACGCCGCTCGGAGGGTGGAGTAGCAGGCAGGATGAGGAGGTGAAGAGGGAAGAGGGGTATACCCTTCACTCAGTACCCTTCCCTCTTCCTCCTCAAGAGCTGCGCTCTAATTCGGCGGTTAGAGAGAGTTGTAAACGGCTTTTAATATTTTAGTACAGCATACTACTCTAATAACTTTTTTTCCTGTATTGTCTAGTAATGTCTTGTCTTCTTTTGTCCAGTGTAGTCTTCAAGGGAGTCGGCGAGTTGGTCGTCTTCGCCTATGTCTTTGCGCACAATTTCCTGGCAGACGCTTGCGGCCATGCAGACGCCGCAAACGTTGGCCAGCGAGATGAACCACTCCCTGCGACGTGCAGAAAAAAGAATCAAACGGAAAATGTTGAGGTATACGGTTTTGGAGCGGCAACGCATGTAAAACGTCATTCGATTAGACCAAGCGAAGAATTAATCACACTGTCACAAGAACGCAGAATTATGCCGGGCGACCGTTCACTTTATAAGCCTGTAAGCGTTCGCGAGACACCCAGATTTAATGCCGACGTCAAGCGGCGTCCTAGCGTCCCATCGTGCATGATCCACGGGCGTAAACCAGAATCTGTCAGCGTCGTTCGGCGCCTGTCCATGTGCACCTACAGAGCGTTTGAAAGGACGCAACGCGACCCACAACCAAAGCTCGACCTAAAAATGTCTGACTTGGTTCTTCAGGGGCGCTGCTCGTCATCACAAACGCGTCCACGCAGCGTCGACTAGCTTGCATCAGCATGGCCGCCAGAGCGTCTTCCAGCCTCTGACCACGAGCGCAAAGCTATGCGGAGCGCGAATTCGTCTGCTTCTTTCGCAGGGGTTGTGGTGTCGTCAGAACGCCGAGCTCTGATTGGCTCCGATTGAAAGGATAGTGGGCAGACCTCAAGGCAGCTAGCATTGGGGTCTACCCACTATCTCTCAATCATAACCAATCAGAGCTCGGCGTTTTGACGTCAGCACAACCCCTGCGGACGAAGCAGACGAACTTGCACTTATCATAGCCACTCACGCAGCGACACCAAGACGAACGCGTCTGCCGCTCAGTGGCGACTCTCGCCAAGCTTCAGCGTGTTGGCCGCTTGAAGCAGATTCGGGATCGACCAAAGATGACGTCATGCGCAGGCCATGTCTCCTAGCTGGTGTTGTTATGCGGAGAGCAAGTCGTCTGCTTCCACTCTAAGAAAAAAAGGGTGTAGTCGGGTGCATCGGGCGCACATGCACCCTTTTCCTGAAAGATGCACCCTGCGTTACCCAGCCAGTGTACTTGTACACCAACAATGAGCATCCTCCTCTCCCTTAAAAACCTCTAGGTGTATCAGTGCACCCCCACGCTAGCCACGCGACCCGATCAGCTTGTGCTTGGATTCCCTCTTGCGGGTCACTTTTTGGGTTGGGCAGTTTCTTAGGAAGTATGGAGCTATCCTGTACACTCGGTATTGACAGTGGAGTAGACGCTATGCTCGTTTTAGGCCAATTGGGTCTACAGGGTAGGATCACGTGACTACACTCTCCAAGCTAGAGATAAGGCAGAGCACGGCACCTGCCTGAAGGCCAAGGCCACGGGTGGCATCCACTGCACTATTAACTTCTGGTCGAACTTTCAAGAGGATATAAGTGCCAAAGCCTGTCGTTGTGTTCATTGTTGGGTTGCCCCTGAAGATAAGCCTTTGCGAGGGCGCCCCCCTTTTGGCCTTGGAGGAGCTGCTATTTCTTTTTTTTTTCTCTCCCTAAGCTGAAAGCATAGAAGAAAATGCGCAGTTGCCGGATAAATGAACTGGAGGCTTTTTCATCCCTCGACTCCGCTGTCTGCAAGGGCGCTGGTGACGGCAGGAGCGTGATCATGTGGTAAAGGTTACACGGATAACGTAGTAGCTTTTCCCGACCTCGGAATGTCTGCTTCTCGGCCTAGTTTCTTGCGTGCTGTGCTGCGACCAGCGGGGCTGCCTTAGATTTCGTACGCGACAACGTATTCGAGTGTACCAAGATCTCCATGCGTTTGAAAAGTCCTACGCGTATATCAGCAACAAGTGATTTCTTCAAAAAAGCCCAAGGAATCCATGTGATGCGTTTTGTGTTTTGTTCGGAAAATGACTGCTTCAGCCAAAACGTGTTGAATCTTCGCGGACCCCTTTCCTTTTGTTTTTGTGTTTGTGTTGTGCTGCAGTGCCCGTGTCGACATTTATTTCGGATTACACATTTCGAGTCCGGTATTTTCATCGTAAGTGCTCTGCAACCTACTCCTTTGCAACAATTGACCGTTCCGTTCCGGATTACCTCTAAAATTAGGCAGTGTCTATTTTCTAGCATCCGGAGAATAATTTTCCCGAAATTCTATCTGCAGTCGCCTGCCATTAGCTGACTACAATCATGTGACAACTGCAGGTAGAATACTGACTTTCTTAATCTCCTGGCGTACTGTGAAAACACGATTTTCTTGATACACGTTCTTTAGACACGTTTCATCGACACTAACGTTTCATCGTCACTCGTTACGCGAAATGCACGCTGTAGGGACATTTTGTCGCTCGTGTATCTGTGAGGCGCGTGCTCACCGACTCTGCCCGCCCGTTCACGCCGCTTCGTGTGGCGACAGTCTGCGGCGGCTCATTACGAAAATGTTAACCAACCTGTCCCCCCCCCCCCCCCGTACACGTCACTTCGCGGGTACAGCTGTCGATGAAACGTCGTTCGATGAATGAATGGCGACTGCTGGTGGAATTTCGTGAAAATAATTCTGCCGGCTGCTTGGAGAATAGACACTGCGTAAGACTCACTTCCGTTTCTTGTTTGCTTAGTAATCTTCTCAGTTGTGTAGCAGCTTCTTCGTACCTCTTCACATATCACGGATTGCTTGCAAGTTTGTACTTGTTTACGGAACAAGCTGTCTAATAAACTTCTATGAGATTTGAAAACAATCCCGTGTGTCCGCTTACCTGCCTTTTTGCTATCACCGGGGCGCATGCATTTTGTAAGGGTTTCCTTGATGTCTTAAATAGGTTTATGAAGTTAGTTATGAAGCGGGTGCATAAAGTGAAGTGACCATGTACCTTTGAATCGGGTGCACCTGTGTTCTCATCGAATTTAGTGGGTGTAGAAAGAGGTGCAACAGTACACTATTGAACGGGGTGCTCCTGTGTTCCCTTTGAGAGCAGTAGGTGTAGAAAGGGGAGTAATGGTACACTATTGAGCGGGGTGCACCTGTGTTCCCTTTGTGTGAGATTTCTGTAGAAAAAGGTGTACATGTGCACCACACCAACGGGTGTACACGTACTCCCATATTTTGGGTGTGCAATTTTTCCCCCAAAGGGTATATGTTACAAGCACTTACACCCCCTATGGGTGTACTCCATGACACCCTTTTTTTTTTAGAGTGTGTGCAGGAGTTGCGGTGACGTCAGAATGACGCCGAGTTCTGATTGTCTTTGATTTGAAGAATATAACCTTACAATCAACCAAAAAAAAATTGTGGGTAGACCTCAGTGCTAGATGGTTTAAGGTCCACTCACTATTCTTTTAATGAGCCAATAAGAGCTTGGCGTTCTGACATGATCGCAACCCCTGTGCGAGAAGCAGACGAACTTACGTTCCGCATTAGCTTCAGAGGGCCGCTACTGAAACAAGCCTGCAGGTCACCCACTTCCTTCTTATGGCGCATTGCGTGGAGCGTGAAGTGATGAAGTAATGTTAAAATGTATTATTAGCATCAAGGCACAAGAAGGGCCGGTAATTAGAGGGTGGATAAAATGATGTAGACGTGCAGCCTGACAAAGCTTAGAACCTCCCCCCTCCCCCCTTCCCCCTTGCCCCCTCAAAAACCACGCCAAAACAAGGAAGTCTTCACATGACAGCTAGACAGGACAATTATACAAATGTTGCGACTAAAATGCAAGATTTCATGCCGCATTGCTGTAGGGCGCCCGAAATCCTTGCGCAACCAGTAAGTGAAGCCGGCAAATATGACCGCTGCCTTGGCGACATCAAGATTTTTGTCAGTATGTATCGTAGATATTTTTTCCTATATTCAAACGTTTTAAAGCGTAGCATACATCCAACGCAATTCCTAATATACAAAAATGCGTAAATCATTCATTATGAGTATTATGAAAAGTCAATAAAAAGCATTATGAAAGAGAAAGAGAGAAAGTTTGATTTATTAGAAAGACGAACAGGTTAGCCGAGCTGAATGGATTCCCTAAAATAGGTATCGCAACAGAGAACTACACCGCAGGTTTGCGGCGTGTGAGGAGGACGCCTCTTTGATGAGAGGAAAAAAATGCTACACTAAAACAGCGCTGAATTCGGCGCTATTAATACGTGAATTCAACGGTGCGCGGGATCTGCGAACCCACCTTTTAAATAGCAGTTCAACTATTTAATGAACTTTGCGCAGTTACTGCTTAGAAGGAATCCCTGACGTTTATAATTGAGAATTTATAAAACGCGGGTTAGCTTTTCTCCCACGCAATGGTAGTTGCAGAAAAAATCCGAGAAAAACGAGCGGCGTTCACACCCTCATCTCGAAGCCAGAACAAGCGGCCAAGTGATAGAGCCGATTTTACTCTGATAATGTTTATCATAGCTACGCGCTGAAGTTGGCAAAGCGCACGCACTGAGTTAGAGATATTGTAAGGTTTCGGTTCGTCCTGGCAGCGATTAGACACGAGCCACTACCCGAATGCTTTTCGAGCTATTGATATCTCGGGCCTAAATCGAGAGCTCACGCATTGCTCGGGTCCAAGCTTTGAGCCACATTGAAATATCTTCACTCGGGGGAATAGGCCTACACTGACCTCGGAGGAGGGATCAGACGGGAATGACGAAAATAATCCCTGGAGAAGGGGAACAAGAGGGACAAAGGACAAACACAAATCTCCAAACACAGCTAGGTGACTGGTGAGCGACCCTCTTGCTCCCCTTCTTCAGGGATTACTTTGGCCCTCCTGCTCCCCTTGTCCAGGTATTTTTTTCGCCATTCTTGTCCAGCTCGCTTGCACCTCTGCATTTAATTGCATTGTAATCATAACCTTAAAATGCAAGCTTCACTCTTGTTGGTGTTAGACTCGTGGCGGCTGATAAAACCCGTTTGCTCTATTGACGTCTAATCCCTGCATTCTTAAGAAAAGGCTGTAAAAGGGTGTATCGTTACACCCTTTGTCCCATATAATACACCCCCAAACTTTAATTCGACGTACAGCGCCTACAGTCGAACAGACGGCCCCAAATTTTACGAGAGCTTGATAGCCGAGTGGTACAACTTATTAAAATAGCTAATGTACGTTTTACTGACTACAAGAAAAATAATCGGGGTTTTCTTGGCCCTACTACAGTGTACTAGAATACTTGGGTAGTGTTGGGACCGGAGGGGCTCGCCTGAAGCGCGTGGTATTGATCGCGACAGGTGTCGACACCGGCGCGTTATCCAGAAGGTGTGCGCATGCGCGGCTGCACGCGCGAAAATATGAATCTTTGGTGCCGCTTTGGTGGAGTGCACATAGGAGTTCTGATACAGCTACGACCAGCCAGCGGTCGTACCGCGGCATCAATTACGCTGCGGCACGATCGTTAGCAACATGATGCTTCAATGTAACGGACGGTACAAGCTATATTACCCTTCCTTTACATAAAACCAATTGCGACCTTAAAGAAGCGGATTGCAAGTTGTTTCAGCGTAGAATTACCTGCCACTTTTGGTTTGTCGGATGGTCAGCATTTTAAATGAAATGCCCAATTTCTTGGTCGCAAAGGCCGAACATTAGATATTTGAAAGGGATATCTAAAACTCGGAAGCAGTTGTTTTTTTTTCCTTATCTTATTTTAAAATGGAACGAAACGGCACATACTAAAGTCCGTGGTTGTTTTAGTATGTTTTTAATACCCCAGGTTAACTTCTGTCTTATTTTCTGCCCGTCTTCTTTTTCTTGGCCTCAATCAGCTCCGTTCACTTGTCACTCATTCTTGTGTTCATTTATGCGACGAACCACCCAAGCGACGGTCGCAAAGAGGTGAGAATCGTTTATTTCTTCATGGCTGCCACGACCATCCGAGGACCACCCGACATTCACTTGTAAGAAATGGCTTATAAGCCGTGACAATTTTTATCACGCGTTTTAACATTGAACTTAAGTTCAAAAACTGAGACAACGTGGGCTGAACAAGCAATGCTTTATAACATTCAAAGAAAACAAGCAACTACTTCACATCATTTTGAACAGAAAACATGAGCATTAGTTGATCAGGCAAGGAAAAAGTTGTAATAGTCTACAGCACGGCATTGAAATAATGGTTACAATGTACAGCGCATACATGGTTACAATATGCAGCGCATTATCCTCTTGAGGGTAAAACCATCAGAAACCTACACGCTCATAACAATACATTTAACCAACAGCTGCTTTCTGACAACCAGGTAAGTCTCGCCTGAGGTGGGTATTAGAAGGGAAAGACCCATGGTTCCACAGGGGGCGTATCTGGTTCACGTAGACATACAGGGTGTTTTTGTTTTATTCTTTACAGAACTTTACATATTTTACAAAAACAAAATGATGTGGCAGATATGTGGATGCCGTCTTTCGTTATATCTGTAGGGCTCGGTGGACAATAAATGGGTGAATAACCGTTGCAATGTTTAACAATTAACCAAAACCTGTTAGTTAACTTGTTTATTAACGGCTTAATTGGCCATGGTGGAATTGCAGTTTTAAAAGGAGAATTGTTAAGGGCAAACACAATTTCGACAATTCGCGAAAAGGCAACGAGGTTCGCGAAATTTATCGTAAAAGTTTTCCTCCCTTCGCTTGATTAAGAAACCGCGTTATGAAAATAATACGTAGAATAGTGACTTAGTCGTCTTGATGTGTGGCGCCGGCGAGTCCACCGAAGACACGCTGTCGAGTTAGTGGCGAGGGGACAGAAACTACTGTGTCATTCTTCTACGCATCAATATCAGCACAACCTCATTCGCGCTTTCAGCGCGCGGTTTTTTAATTAATCGAAGAAAGGCAAAATTTTACGATGAATATCTCAAAGCTCGTTGTTCGTTCGCGAACTTTCTAAATTGGGTTGGCCTTTAATAATGGCTCCCTTTAAAGCTGCAGTTGCAACATGGTCCATTAAACCGTTCATTAAAAATTTAATTACCATATTCGGCTACGTAATCAAATATTGCTACGGTTATTCACCTATGTAGGGTCCGCCGAGATCTACGGATGTACAGTGCAGACGACATACACGTATCTACTACCTCCTTTTAATTAATGTTGTAAAGTTCTGTTAAGAATAAAAAAATATTCTGCATAAGCATGAACTTACAACATTGGACATGCCTAGGACGTAGCCATTTCCTCTTTTTGATTATGGGAGTAAGAAGCTTTAAGTTGGTTGTTTTAAAACTCGCAGAGTTTTAAAACAACCACCTTAAAAGCTCGCAGACAGCGCTTGTTTCTTCAAAACGCTTGTCCGATTGCTGCAGATTCTTCTCCCAAAGATCTCCTTGGCTCTGTCCTTTGGAACGCCGAAAAGGGACACCCGTTTTCAATGTATTTACTCGGATGAGGCCCGTTTTTGCAACCAGGTGCAGAAGTAGAGTTCTGTCGCCGTTTCGCCGACGGCAGTTCTGCTGCCTGGTTCACATGCAGCGATTTTGCC
>JABSTQ010001247.1:0-36132 GCA_013358835.2 Ixodes persulcatus | reverse complement strand
GTATTTAGCTTCTTTTCTAGAGAAGGAACGAGTAACGTACTAGTTACTTTTAAAACCAAGTAACGAGTAACAGTATTTCGTTACTTCTGGGAGTAACGTGTACAGCACCGTTTTAACAGCCTCGTTTTAACTCTAAACTGAGTATACGTCTATTGCGCACAAGACAGACAGGTACCCGAAAAACATCTGAACAGTATGACAGTATAGCAACGTTTACCGCTGAAAACGTCAGTCGATATCTACAGCTGGGAACGTCCTTCATACAGCGAACACAATGATGTCCTTTTTTTGAACCTTCTAGATCGTGCGCAGATCGAATGTAAACTCGGGAGGTTGCATAACCGTGAAGACATAAACCATTGTTAAATTCAAAGTTTGAAGCAGCGAAAACAAAAAAAAAAAAGAGAGAGGGGAATGTTAGATTTACCGGCTCTTCCTGAAGCACAACGTGTCACACTTCCTTCGAGCGCGTCAGTAGAGCAACTCACCAGTGCCGCTGCAGATGTATCCTCAAGGAAGAGGGGAACATAACTGATGAAAGTTTTGACAGGCAGCTACGGCTTCAGTGCAGCGACCAATAAAAAACAAAACGATGAACTATGAAACAAAAGCCGTTGTGCATTCGGTCGTCAAGTAACGAGAAAATGAACTCGTTATTTTGGCGTAAAGCAAAAGGTCCTTCGAGGATCAGTAACGAGTAATCATTTACTTACTTTTGTGGGGTAACGTGTTCATGTCTGCAAAATACTCAGACTCTTGCCAAAAACGGTCAGATTTGGCTCTACTTTGGCTATTTCGGGCTTCTCAAGGCCCCGAACTCCTAGACAATAGCCACATGTTGGCCCGGATCTCTGCGCTGCCTGGGTAGTAACGCGTTACTACCTAAGACTTGTCTGTATGAGCACATGTGGAAAAGTTAATTCATTCAAAATCTTAGGCTTCATCACGTTACGTTTAAAGGGTCTTTTATCGTAGATATAGTTGGGGTTGTGTGTTTTCGATAAATACAGCTAGTCGCCGATAGCTAGCACCCGAAACCTTTTTAATAATATTCGAAAAATATCTCTACACCCCCCCCCCCCCCCACACACACACACAACACAAACACACACGCTCTACGCGAAGATGCTGGTTTCGACGGAGCCTGTTCCAATATTCGGGTCGCCTGTATGTTCGTTATCAGTTGGGAATACCACTTGCGTGCCTTAATGTATAGGCCCCGATCTTATGTTTTCCGAAATCCGAAAAAGATGCCAAAAAAAAACTTAATCTATGGGAAAAACGACATCCCCAAATACTTCAAATTCGCAAAGTTGTAAACCCCGAAATCACAAAAAACCCTATTTCTAATCGTCCCAAACTAGCCGACTCGCAAACTTTCTGGAGTGTAACATTGATTGATGCCGAGCGAAACGTCGGCGAGAACTTTAAGGGCCAGCAGTAGTTCAACTTCTTAGAAGAGCCTTAATTTTGTGTCAGAGAGTGATTCCAAGTGTCTAACGAGTAACATTCCTCTGGAAATGCAGCACTCGAGGAAATTAGAAGGACACGAATTGCCTTAAAAAGAGTTTCTTGCCCGCTAAAAAAAAGCTTGTCAAAAAAAAAAAAAAAGATCTGAACAAAATATCATCCACTTACATGAAGTTGCACACTCAAGCAGAAAGAACCGACGTCGTAACTCTTTCCCCCGCAAGAAATGGAGCTCTCTGTCTTTTGACTCCACTTGAAGCGGAATCTGATTAATCGCCTCCCCGGTTCAGTGATCGTGTCGCGTTAGAAGAGTAATTACCCTGCGCTTGTGAAATCTCCCGTTAGTTTATGTCCCTTCGCGACGAAAAGCGGCTTGTACTTTACCCCGCGCCCGGAACGGTCTTGTTCGCCCTCTCCATCATTCAAGCTCGAGCGGCGTACATCAAAATCCTGTCCTGCTGGAAAGTCTCGAAGAAAGAGCGCGCTGCGTAGTAAAAGAGAAGCCGCTCCCTGACTTCCTTTCAGCTTCAATCCAGACGCAGACGACGCTACAAGCTAATGGGACCGATCAAGCAGCGTCAAAAGTGCAAATCGCTAGGCCTTTGTTTGTTTATAATTGGTTCAGCGATTACAGAACACGTGCAGAGACATGACGAACCCCGCGACGGTGCGCTTTTGACACTATCTGATTGCTTGAAATCTGCTCGCATCGTCGGCTGCGTTCGGACTTGAGCAGAAAACTAACCACATTCGCCGATAACTTAAGAAACGCCGGAGGTGGTGAGCTCGGGGCATCGAATTATTGCTCCCAAGCTAATACATGGGATTCTGGAATTTGCTGATTGGAACGCCAAAGAGCGAATCACGAAGCAGGAATCCCGAATATAATTAGCCACGCCTGCCCGTCTTATAAGCCGTTTTTGGCTTTAAAGGCCTTCCGTAGCAGACGCCCGATAAGTCAGCTATTGGTGAAATTTAGCGATTGCTCTCGGAAAGTTGAAAGTAGATTTGAAGAACAAAAGCGGACCCAAGTCGCCGACACGTTAATGAACGGATAGCGGGGTTTAATATGTTAAACGCTGCTTACCTTGTGAATCCTCCTCCGTCGTCCTCGGCGATCAATGCCGTAATGTAACCAACCGCGAAGTGACGATAAGATATTTCCGTGCGAATCGAGTAAGCTGGGTTAAGGCCCGTTTACCCGCTTGCGACTTCTTAGAACCGAGTGCCCTAAAACCTCTCAAAATCTCTTACGAAGAGAGAACACAATTGCACACTGGCGCCATGTATATGCGGCGACTCTAGAACTGCATTTTACTGGAGCGCATATGTTGCGGTATTTTCGAGGTCAAATTTCTCATCGGTCGTTCTGCTCTTCTTCTTTGTCCGCTTCGGTCTGGCCGTTCACTACAATGGCATGTACCAAAAGGTTTCATGAGCCAAGAAAGAAAAGTATGATGGGCGAAAAAAGGTAAAATATGTAGGAGCGCCAAGTGTTCCACGACTCCCCTATAGATGGCGCTAGCTCGGTCTCTTGGTGGAAGAGATATTGAGAGGTTTCAAGGCACACGGTTTTAAAACGTCGCACGTGTGAACGGGCCTTACGAGGGAAATTAACTTGAAACTCGTTCATATAACTACACGGTTTCGCGTGTCTTAAAGGATTTTCTATTATTTGAATTCTTGGTGTTTCTTCGGGGTTTCTTTTCTCTTACAGTCGAATAACGTAACAGCGCACATCAAGAGAAACACTCGCAAACTCAGACACACCAAAAAAACATACTTTCACTCGGCGCTGACTCACAACTCTTGGATTTGTATTGTCTTCTTCTTCTATGCAAAAAGACCCACCTCCTCTTTTTCTATGTCCTAAGAAAGAGATGACGACCTCAAATGCAGATTACAAAAATAAAAAATAAAAACCCAATAAAATTTAGGAATTATTTAAAATAAATATTAAAAAGTAAAGTTTAAATAATAATAAAGAATTCTCACTGCTGGTGCCTTGAAGAACTTTTGGTCAAATACTCCAGCTCCCTTTGTGAGAGGGTTAAAGTTGGCCCGCTGACACATTTGTCAATGTGTCCTTCGATGCTTGCTGCCTCGATAATCTCCCTGGTGAGCTGATTGGGGCTCCTTCCCAGCACAGTGCAGTTGCTCAAACGAGCTGAACACCCACAGTCCCTACAGTGCACTCCCAATGTCCACAGCTGGCGTTGACGACGTTGTTGGCATGCACCCGAATGCGGTCATTCACACACTTACCAGTCTGTCCTATGTACACTCGCCCACAGGAAAGTGGGAAGGAATAAATTACTCCTTCTACACAGGGAACAAAGTCGGTTTGGTGCTTTCTAGTGCAACTTACAGTAGTATTTGAAGTCGAATTTACCTTATTACACAGGCTGTAGAGTTTTTTGGGGGGCCGAAAATACATCTACATTAACTCTATTCGCTGCCCTCTTAAGGCTATGAGAGAACTTATGCATGTATGGAATTACCACTCGTCTTCTTGGCCTGTGTCTGGGGTTTCGATTCACGCCATCACCTTTTAAAGGGAAGCTGAAGCGGTTTTAAATAGGAGAAAAACACCTGAACCCAGTTAATCAGACCTCAGCCATCACGAATATCGTATTGGTTTGGACATTTTCTGCGCGGATTAACCGGAAACGCGCCTTCAAAGTAGCGCCGAAGCCACGCCTCTCCGAAGCAGAGGGAAAGGGGAGAGAGGAGGAAGCCCGTCAGCCGGCGTCACAAAAGGACCGGCTGGGGACCCCGCCGCGGCTGGCCGCGCTTTTCTCGTAGGCTGCTCTATACTCTGTTTCACCTTCAGTCGAGCGCAGTGGACGCCACGAGCTATTCTAGCCGATCCAGCGCCGGGAAAAATCGCGTGCCTGCCGTTGGGCAAAGCGACGCAGAGAGCTCAGGTCACATGACACTCTCTCCACGCTGATTGGCTGGATGGCTCCTAGCGTCCGCTGCGCTCGGACTGAAGGTGAAACGGAGTATAGTTTCTTTTCGAGCCCACGTCGTTCTGCCGCTGCATAGAGCTTGCTTTCATCCGTTTACCGGTCATGCTATTGACTCAATCGCCTGACGTGTTGATTGTTCTCTTGTTTGTTCACGGGTTTGCAGAATTCTCGTGGTACCGAACCAACTGACTCGTGCTGTTGCGCGATGCCGTACTCATCTGTAACCGACAGCTTTTGCGAACAGCGCTCGTCGCAGTTGTTCTTCCGCTTACCGTCTTTTTCACCTCGTCACCAAGATTTAAAGGGGTGGGTGGGTTTGAGCAAGTAAACCTTTTTAGGGGCGAAGCTCCTTAGGGGCTAGCCATATCCGTACGCCGTCCGCCGTCCGCCGTAGGCCCGGCGTCGGGTGCTCGTGCTTCTGCTCGTGAGATCACGTGCTCACGAACACGTGAACACATGCTCACGTGCTCGTGTAGGGAAAAAAAATTGAAAAAAAAAGATGAAAAATTATGAAAAAGAAAAAGAAGAAAAAAAAGAGTAGGGGATTCTGAGATGCCATCCCATCTGTCTGCTTAAAAAAAGAAAAAGAAGAAAACCACACATTCTCCTACTGACATGAATGAAAAGGCTCAAAGAAAAAGAAGAAAAAAAGAGTAGGGGGTTCTGAGATACCATCCCATCTGTCTGCTTAAAGAAAAGAAAAGAAGAAAACCACACATTCTCCTACTGACACGAATGAAAAGGCTCGGCATGCTGCGGCCCGCGTCTACGCAGACAAGCACCACAAGAGCTTCGCCCCAAGCAACATCATTCACCACGTGGAGATGCGGTCAATTTTTTTCGAAACGTGTTTCGGACGGCGCATATGAAAACTGTGTGCGTATGGGTTTGGGTCTGAAGAAGGCTCGCCTGAACCCGTCACTCTGCCGACCATCTTTGAAGGTAAGAAGGCAGTTCAGCGCATTAAAAATCAGAAACAAAGAGGAAACGTAACTAGGTTGGGATTGAAGGTCGACAGTTCTAGAAAAAAGCTATTACGTTATTAGAATTGTGCAGTGTGCTAGAAAAGCGGCGATCATTTAGCCGAATAGCGGGTTTCCACTGGCTCTCTTGCGTTAACCGCCTTATATTAGTGTTTTAGTGTTGGTTTCTTATATTGTTGAAGTGACAATATTTTCCGGACTGACTCCGGTCCGGGAAATCTGGGAATCAAAAGAAAACAATATTGGGTAGCCCAAGATCATTTCTTTTGCTTTAATCTACTCGGCTACCCAGCCATTTGGGAGAGAAGGGCTTGCTCTAATAAATGGTCATGCAATTCATAATGCGACTTTCACGGTGCAACTTGTTTTAGCAAAAACTTTTTTTTTTTTTTTACAGTGGCTGGCATTATTTGAGGTCACATATTTTTTAAACGTAAGCATAATTTTGTTAAATTTTCCTTCCAAAGGTTCATATTCTCTTAAGGAGAGGTTTTTGGAAATACAAAGCATGTGACCTTCTGTTCTGATTTGAGTTCTTTTTTTTTACAAGTTACGCAGTGCTTTCCGTATAAAGTTTGTGTCATGCAACAATTCTTTGTGCTGTAGAAATGCGATCGGATGATGATTATGCTTGGTGGTGGTGTGATGCAGTCAACAAATCTTGGTAAAAGTATGCGAATGTAGAGGCCCAGGAAGCTTTCACAATTTCGGTATCAAATTAAGGGCTGCCGGCACACATCTCCGCTTTTTCTAAAACTATAATGACGTAATAGTTTGTGGCAAACAAACTAAACGGAGCAGTGGGTACCGCTATCACAAGGTTGGACCTTATTCGCATAGTGCGCAAGGACATGGCGGTGGCAGAACGGCGACCCTGTCTTATCACCCGTCTCATCTCAGGGAAGCTCTCTCGTCGCCTGAAGCCGATTATACTATCCCTTCAAACCACTTCAGCCTTGATGAACAATGCAGCCTGCACGCTCACGCGTCCAGCAGCTGGCAGCACGAAGGCCGATGTTTGCAGAATTCTGGTCCTCTGACGACCGTCTTGGGGAGGGTCACGCTAATCCGGCTTGAGCCGTCCCGTCAATAACACTCCGTTTATTGTCAACGTTTTACGTTACAATAAATAGCAGTCAGTACGTTCCTGAAGGTGTTAAGCCGGCCATGTCGCGTCCGCGCAAGCAGTTCCTCGTATCTGCGTTTATTACTTCGGGGGGTCATTTCCCTACTTTGTCAACGGCTGGAACGCGTACTTTGTCACGTCGAGGGTCGTCTGGACACATTCCTCTTTCGGATCCACCGAAAGATTCGAAAAATCAGAAGCTGAACCCGATTTACAAGAGCAGAAGACCCGGCGCCCGGCTACTTCCGCAAGCGACGGAGCAAACGAGAATCGGGATGGTCCTTTTATGACGTAGTGGCGCGTCGCGCGTCACTAGCCAATGGCGTGCCGCTGCGGCGTTCGCTTCTTGTTTCTTCGCTTTTTTTCGCGTTTAGGGATTATTTTGGGTCAAACGGTTGTGATATTTGGACTCAGCAGGCACACACGTCAGAATCAACCATTAACTCATTTTTTTCGGAAAGCTCTTCAGCTTCCCTTTAAGGAGCCTTTTGACGACCGAGGTCAATAAGGAATAAGGGTATTCTGCGGATTTTAACCCTGCGACTTGACCATTGAAGCTCTTTCAATTGTGCGTGTGAACTGTGCACGATTTGGTGATTGAAGTTTTTAGACACATCCTCACGACACCTCTCTTCACTAGTTTGGAGTGCGCTGAGGGGAATGGAAGGAGCGGTTTGTTTCCTCTAGGCTCGTAAGACCAGCATACATGCCGAGCTAACACTTCTAGTCTGAGGTCGAGTAATCTTAATGATCCTGCAACCGGAAGTTCATAAGTGATTTCCAATTTCATTTACAGTCGCGAAAGCTTCAGAACTAAGAATACATTTTTAGAAAGTTTTAAGATGTTTTCTTACATTCTTAATGCGAAAATGGCGGTAAGGGAAGCTGTCGAATACATGGCACCGAATGATGAATGTGGCCGAATATGTGCCCCATTCTCGCACTAAAACTTTCAGAAAATCAGTAATAACTTTTGAATACGATAATGGTTACGTCTGAAACTTTGGCGTCTGGTCCGGACCGCTGGTGCTACATTTGAACGGAGAATGAGTGTTCAACCGACCATAAGTTTTCTTTTTGAAGCTTTTGTAAAACTTCAGGGGGGCCGCGGGAGGGTGTGTGTGTGTGTGTGGGGGGGGGGGGGAGGTCACACACTCTGTACAAAGGGTCCGTTAAGGGTATTAGGCTGATATCATTTGACGGCTTAATTGAAGCTAATGTAGTTCGTTTATTGCTATATATGGTGCCAGCTAAACATGAAACAAGTTTCCATAGAGGAGACAGACAGAAAAGGCGTACACAAAGCTGGACTCGAAACTGTTTTATTAAAATAATACCTTTTCTTTTTCTATATTGCGTTTCACTTTTTTTTCTGCGTAGTATTTTTGTTTGTTTTTAATATAGGGGCGTATTCTTCCTCTTCTACTCTTATACACGAGCCATTGGCCTCGTCTTTCAGTTGTCCACCATTGGTCCGACCCTTCTCAGATAGCCAACTTCTTGTGGAGTTGCACGACGGAAGGCCCACCCACACAATTTCCGCCATCGCGTCAAGAGCAAGAACCTGCAGAATTTCTCGAGCGAACTTGTTGCGAATCTTGCCAGGACGTTTAGGCTGGAAAATTCTGGTGCACGTGACAAAACGCGACATTGAATTGGTAAGTGTCCTGCCTGTTGTGATGACCTTCGCTGGAGCTGCATGATATCACGTGAAGCTGCTCTGCTCCTGTGATGGCCTTCACGCCAGCAGGACAGCTTCGTGCACTTCCGTTACAGGTGCAGAACTTTCCTCATGTCGTCGTAGATGATGAGGGCGGCTGTTCACAAGTCCAATGCTGCGCTGGAGGAAGAGCAGTTTCCAAGGTGTTTTGCCTCATTCGCCTTACAGTCCAGACTTTGCGGAATCAGACTTTTCCTGTTTTTTTAGATAACAGAACATCTGAAGGGTACACGGTTTGTGTCCACCTACGACGTACCGATGCGGTGCGCTGTTGGTATAGTCAACAGCCTCCCTCAATCATCTACAACGGCATGCACACAGTGCACCGCTAGCGTAAGTGCATCGCCGCCGGTAGGGACGATATTGAAAAGTTGAATGCTTACGGGAAATACCATGATTTCAAAACTTTCATTCGAATGACATCTCTCCATCCCATCAGTGAATTAGAAAGTGAGAGCCTAGGAGAAAAACCTTAGTGATCAACCCTCATACATTCGTAAATATTCACACCTCGCCCGGATGTTCTTTTTTTTTCTTTTTTTTTGTTTTCCGCTGAACAACAACAAAAAAAAAACCACAAATGCAAGACCACGTCTTACTGAGGCGGCAGGTAAATTCCGAACGCTTTAAATAACTTTAAGTGGAATTATAGAACACTAATATTATTTATAGCCAATATAAATAAAATGTAATAGAAGTATATAACATAGCCTATGTTTAGTGTAGTGATAATAAAATCTCAATACAGCATTAGTATCTTCAAGTACGTGTACTATTTTTTTACTAGCGTACATTCTGTACAAACTACAAGTAGACATCTTATACGCTTAAAATAGGCAATCAATAGCTGCCCTACTCAGTTATATTTTAATTATACTAAGTATATTTCATAGTGTATTTGGTTTTACCAAAGGGTTACCCAATCCTCCGTCGACACCTCTCCGCATGCATTGTATCTTTCTTCGGTATTGTTATCGGAGGTACGGAAACGATCTACTGGGCGTTTTTCAATTATTCGGATCGCGCGCATGTTCCCTCGGGGTCAGGGAATACCATGTCTGTGTCCTATTTTTATTTTCTTTATATAAAAACGAATAATAACCGATTTTGTTCCCGCCACGGGAAATTGGCATTAATAACATCGTAGCTGTGAAACCCAATAAATAGCAAAGACAAGACTCTCCCTCCCCCGCTCCCCCCTCCCTTACTCTCAACATTGGAAAAAATTAGCCCCGAATTGGAGCAGCGAATTGGAGCCTAAGCAAAGGAAGGTCGGTCAATAACAGGACTGACAACATGTTAAGACCTAAGAAGAACCCGTCTGCGCTGGGGCAGTGAGAGCAGTGCAGCTTCACGTTAACTGCCATATATAAGACTGTTTTTTTTTATGCCTAAACATAGTTTCTAGATTTCGTAGTTACAAGAAATGCAGACTCCCAGTAAATACCGATACGCGAAAACCACCGAGGGAATTCTGGTAGACCAGCGGCCGAAGGGGACAAAAGCCGGATGCAGATATTGCGCACCCGACAGCGGAGGCCCTTTGTGCGGCGTAGGGTCAGCGCCCGGGCTCCGAAACCCCGGAACGCGGCGTCGGAACCGGCGGCGCCACTCAGTTTCCGAGTCCTAACCACGGGCCGTCACCATTTCGCAAACGAGGACGCACGCGCTAGCAGAGACATCAAGCAGCGTGCTGTATACACTAGCCTCAAGGTTTTCTGTTTTTTTTTTCCTTTTTTTTGGTGTAGGTTGGAGAAACTTTAAAATGAATGTAGGAAAAAGGAAAACGGGGTTAACTTAAACTAATGCGTCGATTCACAGTTCGCTGTGGTATCATCACTGTTTGTGTGTTTTTCCCTTTTCTGCTTTCATGTGTTGTTTTGTCAGAAAATATGTTTGTTTCGGTGCTTTTGTTTATTTTTTCTGCGTTGTTGCGTCAGTCTGGATCTTGGCTATAACCAGACTTGTACCGTACGCATTACAAGTAATCAAATTACATGTAATCAATTACTTTTTGGAGTAATCTTGTAATCAGTTGATTACTTTTATTAGGCAGTAATCACAAGAGTAATCTGATTACTTTTTGGAGTAATAACAATTACTTTTAACCATTTCTATTTTTACACGGGACACCCCCCCCCCCCCTCCCGCACACACATTTTTTTTTTTTTGAAGTGACGAACATAAATTTGCTTCTTTTTTCGAACAGAAAAAAAAAGATTTTTGCCGATCTGTAGGTAACAAGGTCAAACCTTTGTATGTATAGTTTCTGTGGAATGCCCGTTTTTTTTATTTTCGACATGGGACTGGATTGAGAAGCCTCAGGGAAGCTCCAATCAGGGCGAAGTTTTAAGGGAGCAGAATGTAGCCTTGTAAGTCCTTCGTTCAAACTAGCCCCGGGCACGGACACACACACAGAAATAAAAAACAAACAAAAAAATCCTGCTTACGGTACCTACTCGCAGCCCGTAGAGAACCAGAACCGAAGAATGTCCAAAGCAGATGCTAAATATAAACAAAGCCAGTTCAAATACACGTCAAGATCCCGTATTTCCCTTACGTGGTCTTGTGTCAAGCAAGGTTACGAGGTTGGAAGTAGTTCATTGTTATGAGCGCTAAAGATGTAAGTCTTCACACAATAAAGTAATCGGAAAAGTAACGGTTACTTCTTAAAGTAAGTTGTCAAGAGGTCACTGTATGAAGTGTGAGTTTCGATTAGCTTTTGGACGGTTGTTGTTCTTTTGTCTTTGTTCAGAACGTCGGTACAGAGTACAATGGTTTACTCTTGCGGTTTAGAAGGTCTTTGTGGAAAGAGAGAAGTGTATCGGTGAGAGGTGACGGTGACCTTGGGAGATGGCTATAAAAGCTGTGAACGGAATAAAATTTGTTAGCTGAGTTGAGACGTTTGTCCTGTCCCTTTTTTCTGTCTTACAATTTTTCTTCATTTTCCTTCCCAGTCTCAGGATTTTAAACATCATGATCAACATACACCAGCTCGCCTGCACCTTGACATTTTTTTGTTAACCCAGTGTGAACTTACGTATAAAAACCAGAGGCATCCCTTGCGCGCGGCTCAATGCTGGTCCAATAGCACCACCCACCTGTCCACTTCATCGTCCCTTATTAATGCGAAAGCATTGACTGTCCACGGAGCTTGCCGACGTCGTAAGCTTTGAAGCTGCGTCAAAGGACACCTAAACTTCTTTCTCCAAGCGAAGCCGCGATCTGATGGCGCCAAGCTTTGAAGCCGCGCGAACAGCCTAGACAAACGGCACCAAGTTTCCACGCCCCCAATGGAGCGCAGTGAAGTAGAAATCTGATGGATTTCGGCTTCGGTACTACTGGCTGGCGCGAGTTATAGTTTTAAGGAACGAGGCTCCCATTGGCCACTGCACGTCAGTTTCAACGACCACCAACCCCATGGCGCTGCGTGTTCGTCAACGCGCGGGTCACGGAACGTCCAAGGTCAGAGCTGCGAGGACATGGCTCGTTCTACCGCCGAGGCAAATACGCTGCAGACAATAAAGGGAGCGGACGAATGACGTGCATGCTTTCGCATTCACAACTCATAAGAAGGGCTTAGATATACCTCGAGCCTTTTGCGTCCATTCTTTGATCAACCATCGTTCATGTAAGAATTGGAAGTCATCAACGTACCTGATGATTTCCGTGATTCTGTTATCATTCAGATTTTTCTGCAACAGCGCATAAAGTTGGGCGAGTTGATTTGACATCATGACAGGGGAACAGCGCGAAAATAAATAAACGAGTGTCGAGTAGATATCTGTCTACCAGATCTCTCTCGTGCGGGAGAGTCTACATTGGACAGGGGCAGGTCTATAAATGTAAGGGCGAGGGAACATTCCCTCTCCTTCGTTCCTCCCCCTCTGGCCAGCTCGCAATTCATTGTAGCCGATACGGCTGTGAGCCATGTTTCCATGATATCCCAATTTTAGCCCGCCACAGAAAGAAAACCGCGAGGGAGTTGACGAAGCCTTTTTTTATATCTGTGAAAGGAGAGGAAGCGTTTGTCAGTGCGCCCGTCCTTAGCTCTGAGGGGGTGACGAAGTGAACTTATCATGACTTGTGGCAAGTTCGTTTGATCGCAGATAAGTGTGGCCGTGGAACCATTCTGACGGTTTGTTTGTGTATGTTCTCCTGTTTATTTTGTGTTTTGTGCGCAAGTGAACTTTCAGTTGCTAGTCAGCGCCGCGTCTGTCGTTACCTCTTCTTCTTGTCCCTCGTTTATTTTCACGGTGTTTTCCTTTCATGATGTCACATTTTTCTAGGTGGACTTGCCACAGACTGCAAGAACAGATCACACAGTTCTGGAGTTACACGAGAGCGTATACACACGCCACTTTTTTGTACTAAATTCTGGTTTTGGTTTTGGGCAGGCACTGAGCTGTTCCAAGCAGGTATCCAAGTTGATCCACGCCATGTTTTGGCACGATGAGTTGTTGTGTTCTGTGTTTTGTCGGCAAATTGACATAAGGCTCACATGAGGAATAAGATCATACACATATTGGATATCTACCGAAAAGACTGAGACAAGAGATTAGATCATTGAAGACATAAAATCACAGTAAAAGTATGAAATCACTCGATCTGAATTGTTGACTCTTGTACAGAGTGCGACACTGTTAGCGCGAACAAGCGATCGCGGTTTTTCCAGTTTTTCTCTTTGAAACCAAGGATGTCATCCAAGTTATTATTGTTACAGAAAGAGCTCATTGAGTTCTATAATGTAAGCGATAAAATTCCGTGCTCGCTAATACTATTTAGAAGTAAAGTGCGAAAATGCGCCGATGTCGTGTTCGCGCTAACAGTGTCGTGATGTGTACACATCATCGCACTGTACTAAAAGACAATGGGTGGCTAAGAACGTTGACAGATATACTTGCCAAGTACCAATTTCTGACACGATGGCCAAAACGGAACGCAATCCTTGTTTGTCCTGGCTGAGAAATATATTTCTTGATGCCATCTTTTGTTCCCATAATCTTTGAGCATAAGCTGTTCAGATGGTTCTCTTAAGCAGAATCATGACGGCTTGTTTCAAACTTCTGACTAGTTTTTTTTTTAACCTGGATAAGTTTTTTGGCTACATCCCGGGAGGCTTTCTTTCTTTATGTTCCCGAAAGGTACTTCTCTACTACGTTCTCAGGATGCAGTGACTCTAGGTGTCATCAACTCTGGAAAAATCGAATTTCTCTGTATCAATGTGTTTTAGGCATCGTTTCAGCCCTTCTTCCAACTGGAGGACAGGTGGTCTGTGCGATCTTGTCCCTCTTCTATGTAATGACCTGTTCGATCAACCGACTGGAAAATATTGAGTATCTGCTAGCGCCTCGGCTATTCCACAATTAATTGCTTTATTGTACAAAGAACATATGGTTGTTTACTACTGTTTACTTTAAGTCCGACTTTAGGAGGTGCTATGATCAGATGGAGTCAATCAAATCGCCCCAAAAGTACGCTGTCTTTGGAGATGATATAACTGGAAAAACCAATCACAAAATAAAAACGCAGATGATAGCAAAGGAACAAAGAGACGAGCTTCCTGATTCTAAGCTTTTGTCGCTGATTGATTGACTTCATATTGTAGCGTCATTTGCAGTTGAACTGAAGTAAAAGGATTATGGTGATTCAGTCAAAGTAATCGGATACTTTATTAATTATATCTTGAATGACTTACAACTGTAGTCTATTTAATTATGTCACCGAATAACTTCAAATTTCACAAATGTTCCAGAAAGGAGATTTCCAACAAAGCAAGTGCTACGGTTACAATGATCGCACATCTGCTTATTTCCAATGCACCGCTCCTTAACCCTGCAGCAGCAAAAATAATACTCTTTTATTAACTCAAAACTTTGGTAGTGTTTTTTTATAGGCAGCTGTCTTCAAGTGCAATTCAATCAATTATAAACAAGTATAATTTACGTGACGTAATTTCTTCGCTTTATCTGAAAATACTGCAGGAAATGTACGTACGAACCATTGTAAACAAAACACTGACATGGGAAATTTCTGAAATAGTATACCAACGTGGAAAATTTTGGGTTATAACAGAACGACAAGGAGTCAACTTTAAGCAATTTCTTTTATTGTGAATAGACATTTCGAACATAATATGTCTGTGTAAAAAAGTATCTGTAGTGACTACGTGTCCGTGATAGCGATGTGGCTCACAGAAAGCGAGCTACGCGAAAAGACGCGGCACGGTGCAAGGGGGAAAAGAAAAAGAAGAAGCTCCACGAGATATCGCTCATGCAGATGGCTCGAGGAAGGCTTCCACGGCTACACCATCAGCTGGCTGGTCCCGGTCCGGGCGGCATCTTTAAACATATCCTGTAAATAAATGAAGGGCCACCTGGCCACTTCAATTGGTGACCCGGAGACCTCCGAAGACGGATTCCAACCTCGACACATCAGCGAACTCATCCGCTGACCAGCATCCCGGACCGCACTTCAGGGTCATGAACCGAGCCGACGGGTCTCGTCGCTCGGACGAGCACGGGACATCAGACAACGTCGTGGACCAGGCATCTCCCGAAAACACAGCACTGGCCACACTACAGGTACGACTCACACCATTTTGGGCAAAGAACCCTCGATCTTGGTTCGCTCAGGTAGAGGCCCAATTTCACTTGAGGAGAGTCAGCACCCAGCTGTCCAGATACTACTACGTAGTATCCGCCCTACCACGTTACATCGCTGATGAGCTCGACGACGTGCTCGCGGCGACCCCTCCTGTAGATGCCTACGACCAACTAAAGGCCGCTATCCTACTAAGGAAGTCAGAATCGACCACCAGTCGACTCCAACGTCTTCTGACAACCGAAGAACTCGGAGACCAACGGCCGTGGCAACTCCTGCACCGGATACGCCAGCTTCTTGGAGAACAGGCCTCCGACGTAAACAACTCCATCTTACGGGAACTGCTCTTGCAACGGCTACCGCAAGGCATTCGCATGGTCTTAGCCCCAGCAAACGACATGTCCCTCTGGACCGTCTTGCCGAAATGGACTGACCGTGTGGCGGAGTACGCGGTACCGGACGGTACCTGCGTTGAGAGAACCTCAGTCGTCGACAACCGCCATAAAGGAACTTCAAGCAAAGTTCGACCAGCTGACAGCGACCGTCGCGTCTCTGCGGAAACATGCCGATAGAACGCGTCGTTCTTCGCAACGCAGCCCTTCCCAACGGAGGAACTCACCTTCCGCTCGAGCGCGATCGCCGTCACCAACCTCCGAGTACCTGCTGGTACCACCGAAAGTACGGACACGCGAGCCCTGAAGTGTCACCCCCCTTGTCTCTGGCAGGAAAACACCCCGGCCAGTCACTAAAGGCGGTAAGTGACTCCGGCCGACCAGCATGCCGCCTTTTCTACATTGCTGATCGGTTCACCGGCTGCAGACTTCTTGTCGACACCGGCGCCGAAGTGTCCGTCATCCCACCCACAGCAGCAGAAAGAAGACACCTGGATAAAGGCAGAAACCTAATCGCAGCAAATGGATCTACCATACCCACCTTCGGTATGCGATCAATGACTCTCGATCTAGGACTACGCCGAATTTTCAGGTGGCTCTTTATCATCGCTGACGTCAAGTGTCCCATCTTAGGATCTGACTTTTGTCCAACTTTAACTTAGATGTCAGCATGCGCCCACCGTCGTCTTCTTGACGGTACGACACGTCTGGCTGTAAATGGTATGTTGCAACCGTTCCATCCCTTGGCATACGCCAATCTTACCATCTACGGGATTCGCATCTATACTTACCGAGTTTCCCGAAGTCACGAGGCCTTCCAACATGGCACAACCGATCAAGCATGGTGTGACTCACACCATCGTCACCTCTGGTCCCGGCTGTATACGCACGACCTCGTCGCCTCTCCGGTGAACGACTCCAAACGGCTCGACGGGAATTCGAGCACATGCTCGAGCTCGGAATCATTCGGCCGTCGAACAGCTGCTGGGCATCACCTCTACACATGGTGCCCAAGAAGGAGCCAGGAGACTGGAGGCCGTGCGGCGATTATCGCGCCCTCAACGCCAACACGTGTCCAGATCGTTACCCTCTACCACACCTGCATGACTTCACAGAGCAACTCAATGGAACCTGCATTTACAGCAACGTGGAATTAGTAAAAGCTTACCACCACATACCTATCGAGCCAGCTGACATTCCGAAAACTGCTGTCACCATGCCGTTCGGATTATTCGAGTTTGTGCAAATGCCCTTCGGGCTTCGAAATTCTGCGCAAACATTTCAAAGATTTATACACGAATTGACAGCGGGCTACCCTTCGTGTTTGCATACGTTGACGACCTCCTCATCGCGAGCAGTTCCCCGGAAGAGCACGAACAACATCTGCGCTTACTCTTCGGGCAGCTGCGCAACTACGGTCTTGTCGTCAACGCAGCAAAATGTGTCTTCGGAACGTCCGACCTCGAGTTCTTAGGACACCGAGTGACACCCGAAGGCATTCACCGTTACCTTCGAAAATGGAAGCCATCAGGGACTTTCCGCAACCAAAGTGACTTCGTAAGTTGCGAGAATTCTTGGGCCTCGTCAACTTCCATCGACGCTTCATTAACAACTGCGCCCAAATTCTCAAGCCCTTAACAGATCTGCTGCGCTCACCAAAGGTCCCACATCACCGGTTGAATGGAATTCGATGGCAGAGGAGTCGTTCAGACTGCAAAGCAAGCTCTTGTCGACACAGGACTTCTCGTTTACCCACGACCAGATGCACCCACGAGACTTATGTCGACGCTTCGGATGTCGCAGCGGGAGCCGTGCTACAATAGTACAACCAGACGGATTGGTTTCCGCTAGGCTTCTTCTCACAGAAGTGAAGCCGGCGGAGACACGTTACAGCACGTTTGGTTGCGAACTCTTTGCCAACTATTCAGCAATACGGCATTACAGACACTTCCTGGAAGGCCGGGTTTTCCATGTCCTTACAGACCACAAGCCCCTCACCTTTGCCTTCCACGCTAATCGAACCTCGTATTTGAACCGAGAGATTCGTCACCTCGCTTATATTTCAGAATATACAACTGATCTGCGCCACGTATCTGGAGCAAACAATGAGGCGGCAGACGCCCTGTCACGCGTCGAGACACTGGGTGCGTCAACTGACCTCGACTTCTCCAAACTGGCAACAGCCCAAAAGAATGACGTCGAGTTGCAGAGACTCCAAGAGTCCTCCACCTCACTGCAGCTTCGACCTGTACCACTACCACTTGCAAACTGCGAGGTGGTATGCGACACCTCAACGGGTACGGCCCGACCCTACATCCCGCCCTTTTTTCGACTCCCCATCTTTCACTCACTTCATGACCTGAACCATCCTGGTATTCGAGCAACCCAACGACTCATCTGCTCGAGATATGTCTGGCCCAACATCAACCGAGACATTCGCCTCTGGACGCGGTCTTGCACCTCTTGCCAACGCTCCAAGGTTCAGCGTCATACAAAGAGCCCGCTACATCGTTTCAAACCACCAGACGCCCGCTTCGACCACGTGCATGTTGATATTGTCGGACCCCTCCCACCATCCCAAGGGTTCAGATATATCCTTACATGCGTGGATCGCTTTAGCAGATGGCCAGAAGCGATCCCAATTACGGACATCACCGCACAAACCGTGGCGCAAGCGTTCATCACCAACTGGGTTGCACGGTACGGCTGCCCTTCCGTTGTCACCACGGACCGTGGTAGGCAATTCCAAAGCTCATTCTTCGCACCACTGGCAAAAATGCTTGGAATATGCCATATCCACACGACAGCCTACCATCCGTCCGCCAACGGCATGGTCGAGAGGCTACACCGGCAACTCAAGGCCTCGCTCATCACAAAGGACGACAGGAACAACTGGGTGAACCATCTTCCTTTGGTGCTCTTGGGCATCCGGGCCACTTTGAAGGAAGATGTTGGATGCACAGCTGCTGAACTAGTGTTTGGAACAACACTTCGACTTCCTGGCGAGTTCCTCACACATCTGTCTACTCCACCACCCGACCTTCCTTCGTATCTTCAAGAACTTCGGAACCTGTTATCCTCTTTGCGACCGACCCTGCCTCGAGAACAGACACCACGAAAAATTTTCATTCACACAGAACTGACAACATGTACACATGTGTTTTTACGGCGTGACTCCGTGCGTCCATCATTAACACCACCTTACGATGGCCCATTTAAAGTCATCTCCCGAGATAAGAAGACTTTCGCCATCATCATCAATGGACGAACCGACGTCGTGTCCATTGACAGGGTAAAACCTGCTTTTATGGCAGCCTCAATCTGCGACACTGAATTTGTGTCATCATCGGTGCCCTCGCAGAAGCCGGAAGACGACACTCAAAGGCCTGCTCAGGATCCCTCCAACAAACAAAAAACTGTTTCGTGGAGCAAAACACTACTTCTCCACTAGGGGGGGAAGACTTGTAGTGATCGACTACGTGTCCGCGATAGCGATGTGGCTTACAGAAAGCGAGCTACGCGAAAAGACGCGCACCGGTGCACGGGGGAAAAGAAAAAGAAGAAGCTCCACGAGATATCGCTCGGGCAGATGGCTCGAGAAAGGCTTCCACGGCTACACCATCAGCTGGCTGGTTCCCGGTCCGGGCGGCATCAAATATATCCTGTAAATAAATGAAGGGCCACCTTGGCCACTTCATATGCTGATGTTATTGGTGCCGATATCAGCGATCACCTACCAATATTTATGTTAATAAAAAAGTTACACAAAACAAAAAACAGAATAAAACGAAATACTTTAAAAAGGCGAAATGTTACACACGCAACAATGGCGGTCTTTAGAGATGTTTTATGCTCAGTAAATTGGGACACCCTTTACTCGGAGACAGATGCCAACCGTGCATATGAATATTTTTTACAAACATTTAAAAAATTGTACGATGAGTGCTTTCCTTACAGAACCGTCAATTTATGTAAAAAAAATACGTAAGCCTTGGATAACGAGGGAGTTGTTGCATAAAATACGTGAGAAAAACAGCATGTACCAGCGCTTCTTAAAAACAAGGGACTCCGAAGACCTTAAAGCTTTTTAAGAGGTATCGTAATAAATTAACTGGTTTACAAAGGCGTGCCAAATCTGAATACTATACAAGTCTATTTACAAGAGATGATAAAGATTCACGTGTTCTTTGGGAAAGGGTAAACAATGTATTGCATCCAAACCGTGAACGTCAAACATTAGATAAAGTAATTTGTGTAGATGTTCAACTGTGTGGCTGCGCTCTGGCGAATGCTTTTAATAGTTACCTAGTGAACCAATCAAGTGATGTAGATCTGCCTCAAGGTGAACCCGATGCTTGTGGTTATATCGATCGTAATTTCGAAAATTCTTTTTTTATGAGTCCGACAGATGAGTGTGAAGTGCTCGCGGTTTTTAGAAACCTAAAAAACTCCAAAAGTCAAGACGTAAATGATTTCAATATCAGACCGATTAAGTTTGTCGTAGATATTGTGTCACCTGTGTTAACGTATATATTTAATCTATCGCTTTCTTCCGGTGTTTTTCCTAAAGCAATGCAGTGCGCTAAGGTGGTCACTTTGTATAAAGGTGGCGATAAAAATATGTTTAAAAATTATAGACCTATTTCATTGTTATCCATTTTCTCAAAGGGTCTTGAGAAAATAATTCATCAGAGACTTTATTCCTACCTAGAGAGACATTCTGTTATTTCTAATAGTCAGCGTGGCTTTCGTAAGCACCGGTCAACGGAATCGGCGCTCTTAGTACAGAAACAGCAGATCATTGAAAGCTTTGAAAACAAGGAACTTATTTTGGGTATATATATCGATTTTTCGAAAGCGTTTGACTTAATTAATCACACAATATTGCTGGACAAGTTAGAGCGCTATGGTATTCGTGGAACTGCCCTGAACCTGTTTAGATCTTACCTGCAGTACCGTACACAATTCGTTACCATTAAAAACTATATTTCAACCACTCAAAAAATTGAAACCGGAGTACCTCAGGGTAGTGTGCTCGGGCCACTCTTATTTATTATTTTTATTAATGATATTGAAAATAGTGTACCACAGGCAAACATTGTTTCTTATGCTGACGACAGAACTATTTTTATTAAGGGCCACACAGCGGATGAAATTGAGAGCAC
The DNA here is from genome assembly GCA_013358835.2 of Ixodes persulcatus. Lineage (NCBI taxonomy): Eukaryota > Metazoa > Arthropoda > Arachnida > Ixodida > Ixodidae > Ixodes > Ixodes persulcatus. Next base: position 15,701 of record JABSTQ010001247.1, on the reverse strand, counting down.
GGCAATAAGAGTCCTTTCAAACATCGATTTGTGGACGAAAGTAAACGGGCTAAAAATAAACGCGGATAAAACAAAATGTGTGTTATTTCGACCACGAAATAGACAAGTACCTAATTTGCTTCAAATAACTTTAGGCTCTTCAACACTTCAAGTGGTAAAATCGGTAAAACTATTGGGCGTTTATTTCACTGAATCGTTGTCATGGAATGAGCACGTTGATTATATACATCAAAAAGTTCGTAAATCTATTGGTCTCCTTTGTAAGAATCGTGATGTATTTCCAACAAGTGTTAAATTACTTTTATATTACTCTTTGATTTACACTCACTGCGTATATTGCCATTTAGTTTGGGGCCAAACAACGATGCAAAATATAACAAAACTACTACTAACCCAAAAGAGGGTTCTTCGAATTGTCGCAAATGTACCATTCTTGCACCCTTCTCGGGAGCTCTTTCTTAAACATAACGTCATTCCTATTGACCACTTGTACAAATTTCGCCTGCTGGTGATGTATAATACGGCATTAAAACATAATAATATTTTTTTCCTTTTCGCACTGTCAGGCTTAGCAAAACTAGATCATAAATATGTCACACGTCACAGCGAAGTTTGGAGCGTTTCAATACCCCGTACAAATTACGGCTTTGCATCAATAAAATACGCATTACCGACTTTACTTAATAAACTCGAAGCCAATAATGTCAGCATCTATGGGACAACAAATCGAATGTTGACGAAAATCATATTACAGACAGCATAATTTTTACCTCCAGTTCCTGGAGTTTTTGTATCTGTGGTGAAAGTTGTTTCTACTTTAAAAATATTTATTTTGATGCTTTCAAGCTGAGTGTAACCATGTGAATACTCGTGATTGTGTTTTAGTGCCCATTTTTGTGTTTGTTTTCGTTGTGTTTACAATGCTGCTTTCCCGCCAAAGTGTGTTAGGGTGCCAGGACCTCGTCAAGCTGCAACTGCAGCTTTTTGTCCTGACGTCCTCCCTTTTTGTACCAACCAGAATGGGAAATAAAAATGCATTATTATGCATTATACTCTTTTAAGACGCGGTTAAATCGCTCTATTTGACCGTTGCACTGCGGGTAGTACAGCGAGGCCACACAGTGTTCAATTCCTCTGTCTCGTAAGATCGCTTCGAAATGTGTCGACATAAATTGTGTGCCATTGTCAGTGACAACACTCTTTGGGTATCCTTCCCTCGCGAATAGCTCCAGTAACACTTTCTCCACCAACTGAGAAGTTATCCACGACGCAAAAAAGACCTCAGGCCACTTACTGTGATAATCAATCATAGTTACTGCAAATCTGCACTCTGGAGGAGCTCGTTCCATCGGGCCCACAATATCCATGCCCAGCTTTTCCCAGGGCTTTTCGGGCCATTTCACTGGTTGTAGAGGGGCCACCGCGGTCTTTGCAGACTTGTCTGATGCCTTGCATACAGCGCAGCTTCTAATGCATTTTTCCACGTCTTCGTCCATCCCAGGCCACCAATACTGCTCCCTGAGTCGCTGCTTTGTCCTGACGATGCCCGGCTGCGATTCGTGGGCCATCATGATGGATCTGGACCCCAATGTTGATGGAGGCACCACCCGCTCTGCACGAAACAGCAACCCCTCCAGAACAGAAAGCTCTTCTTGAATCCGCCAAATGATAGTAGCTTTCCTGACAGACCCCTCTTTTCTGGCCACCTAGATGTGACATAATGCATCACCTCCCGCAACACGCTGTCCTTCTCTGTCTCCACTTGCAATTGGTTCTTTGTTACCACGCGTGACACTACAGCAATGACCTCCTCTACTGGCTCGCACTCTGTGGACAGCAAGGGCAACCGGGAAAGTGCGTCAGCGACTACATTATCTTCTCCTTTCGTGCATTGTACAGTAAAATTGTACCTCATCAGCCTTGCACACCATCGCTCTATCCGAAGTGGCCGCCTTCCGGTGCCATTGGTAGAGAATAATGTTACCAATGCCTTGTGGTTCGTTCGCAACAAAAAACTTCTGCCCCACAAGTACACATGCCAGTGCTCGCAAGCCCACAGACATGCCAGGGCTTCTCGTTCTCCCGTAAAGTATTTGCGTTCTTGTGGCGTCAACGTCCTTGATGCAAATGCTATCGTATGCGTCTCACCGTCGATTACCTGTTGCAGTACCGCTCCCAGCCCATATGCCGACGCGTCAGTTGTTACCTGTACAGGTAAGGACCGGTCAAACATGGATACCGCGCTGCACGACGCCAATAGGTTCTTAGCCTTGCGGAAGCTTTCCTCGGCGTTCTGGTCCCAGATGAACTCCTGGCCCTTGCGAAGAAGGCGCCGCAGTGGCTCCACCACGTCTGAATAATGAGGGAGGAAATGAAAGTAGTATCCCACGAGGCCAAGAAAAGAACGCAATCCCACCAAATCCGTTGGCGTCTGTGCATTGATAATCGCGTCCACTTTTGATTTGAGGGGTGCGAGGCCCCTTGCGCTCACATGGTGACCCAAGAATGACAATTCCTCTACCCCAAAGACACATTTCTTGTTCAGTTGTAGACCAGCGGCCGCAATTCGTTGCAAGACCCCACGCAGATGACGGTTGTGTTCCTCCTTATTTTTGCCAAAGACAATAATATTGTCAATATACAATAGGACGCCCTTGCAACCTTTCAATATTTCCTCCATCATCTGCTGGAACGCGGCGGGCGCCGAAGCAAGGCCAAAACAGACTCTATAAAACTGAAACAGTCCCTCATGTGTTGAAAACGTCGTCAGTGCCCGGCTGTCTTCTGACAACTCGACCTGATGATAGGCTGACGCCAGGTCCAGTTTGGAGAACCATGCTGCTCCGTTCAAAGCGTGCAGAAGCTCCTCTGTGTGCGGCAACGGAAAGCCGTCAACGACAATGGCCTTGTTTGGCTCCCGTAAATCTACGCAGAGTCGGATGCTCCCGTCTTTTTTTTTACCACAACTAATGGAGACACCCACTCAGAAGCGTTTACCCGTTCAATAATGCCTTCACGCTCTAATCTTGACAACTCAGCAGAGACTTGTTCACGTAACATCAACGGTAACCGCCTAGCTTTGGCTGATACTGGTTTGACGTAGGGACGTAGTTTAACTTCATCTTCCACGTTTTTAGCAAGTCCTAATTTCCCCGCAAAAAGGAATGAAAACTCACAAAGTTCAGGGGGCAGAGGTTGTAGCCACGCCGTTGTCTGTAGGCACGCCAGCGATGCGCCGTCGATATGTAGTCGTAGCTGTTGCAAAGCATCCAGTCCCAGCAACGCCATGCCCCTTGAAACCACATAGAAGCGAATGTTTGACGAAACGCCTTCACGTGCAGCCTGAGCCACAAAACACCCCAAGACTGGAATTCTTTGCTGTGAAAAGTCCCGTAGGGTCACCGTTGCTGGAGTCAAGGCGAACCGTCTTGCAAATTTTTCTTGATAGATGTTTTCTGGCAAGATAGACACTGACGAGCCTGTGTTCACGACAAGCTGAATCTTTTCACCCTCGACGCAAACGTCGACAGTCAGAGTGGTTCGCTCGTTCTGTGTGACTGTTAGGACACCCAACTCTTCGTCCCCGTCCGTGTCTTGAACCGCTTGCACCCGCGCTTGCCCGGTACTTCTACATACCGCTTGAAAATGTCCAACCTTGTGACACCTTGAACACCGCTTCTCTCGCGCTCTGCATTCCCGTGCACTGGCTAGGTGTCCTGAAGCACCGCATCTGTAACACCTGCGGTCCGGAACTGTTGAAGAACCGCAGGCTCCTGTTCCTCAGCGCTTTCTTGTCCTCTCGACTTGCTGAACCATGGCAGCGTCACGCCCCTCCTCGTAGACACGGGCACCCTCCGCTGCCTGCTCGAACGTCTGTAGGATGTCAATGGCCTGGCCCAACGTAAGCTGTGAACCCTTCTTGAGCTTCTGTCTTAGTTCCACGCTCCGTACTCCGTCGACGACCCTGTCCCGCAGAGCTGCCTCAAGAAAGTCACCGAAGTCGCACGTGCTCGCGAGCTGTCGCAGGGCACTGACGTACGCGCGTATCGGTTCGTCTTGAAGCTGTCGCCGCAACATGAATCGCCGTCTTTCGACCTGCACGTTCAGAGTGTTCGTGAAATGTCGTTCCAACAACCGAAGTGTATCGGTGTAGTCGTCCGGCTCACCTCCGTTTGATGTGGTCTTCTCCGGCGTACTTTCAGTTGCAGCAGCAGTGGTTGGTGGTGCAGCAGCATGCTCTGGAACCAACGTGCGGAACACTCTTCGACCTTCCACCCCCAAACACTGTAGCAGTATCGCCTTTCGTTGTGCAGGCGGTTTCGCGTCCATTTCCGTCGCTTGCAGAAATATCTCAAAGTCCTCCCGCTATTGCCGCCATGGCACTGCCGGGTCCCCCGGCGCCTCTAAAAACGGGGCTAACGATGGCAGCTCGAACGTATTCATCCTTGCGTTAATGGGTAACGCCCCTCGTGCCCTAGTTGCGAAGAACGGCTGTCATCATGACTGCTGCCGAAGTAGTGCTTTTGTCACCTGCGCCAATGTGGTGTAGGCCGGCGAACAATGATTGACACGAGACAGGAGCTGGACGCTGACCGATCTTTATGCCGATGGTGATGCTCATATATACAATTGGTAATACATGAATTCAGCGCCCTCTATACACAACAACTCCCTATTGATAAAAAAAGATGGGATGAAAATTGTCAGTGGGGTCTGAAGAAGGCACGTTATGACCCACAGTGATACGACCCTTCCCAAATCGCGGCTACGTCCGACTTATGTTTAGGACCCCGGCTCCTCGTTCGTCCGACATATCTTTAGGCTCCACGTTCCGGTTGCTTTCTACTTACTCTTAAGCCTGGTTCAGACAGTTGCGTTTGACTGCGTTTGACTGCGTTTGACTGCGTTGCGGCAACGAGAAACCAGGACATCCCTGATGCTTATATCACGCGCCAGGATGATTCCTGGAATTGGATTTCACGCTTCATACGAAGCACAGATGTGCCGGTGGCTCGCTTTCGGTTCTCGACGCAACGCAGTCAAACGCACTCAAACGCAAGTGTCTGAACCGGCCTTTAGGCGAATACGTCCGACGTGCCATTAGACGCAGCGTAAAAATTAACTTTCGCTTAACGAATCTTAGAAGAAAACGATAAATCCACTCACCCAACGTGCCCTAATTTGCGTCCGCCGATAGTCCATGATGACAGCGACCACATTTCAGCAGCGGGTAGCAAGGTGCCAACGAAGCAGCTTACCGGAGGTAGCATAGGCGGAAAGTTTTCAATTTTCCGGGGGGGGGGGGAGGCGTTGAAGCCCAACAGAGCCCCCCCCCCCGCCCCCCCGAAAGCACGCATTACCAAGTTACAAGTGCGATTTCGTCCAGCTAATAATAATTCGAAATAAATCATTTTGCAGTGCAGCAGCGGTAATGAGAATCAAGCTGCGAAGTCACTTCGCAACTACTTCCAATGGCTTTCAAAGGAATTTCCAGCACTAGCCTCTATCGTATTTGCTAATGCTACGTAGGGTCTTCGAACAAGACTGCGCGAATAGTTAGAAAACTTTATCCACTCAACAGCTCTAGTCACTTAGTAACCATAGCTGGTGAGTGGATAAATTTTATTTATCCAGTCGGCGCCAGCTATCGATATGTGCGAGCACCAGGGAGCACAGATGAGATTAATGAGGTGCACCCAGAGGTTCTGGAGGCGATGGTACTTGCTTTTGCGAATAGCTCGGGACAGGGGGGAGTGGGGGAGCCCGGCATCGCATTACCGGGGGGGGGGGGGTGTTCTGCCCCCCCCCCCCCTTGAGAAATTTTTTATAGAGGGTGGGGGGGGGGGGGGGGCTCGGGTCCCCGAGCACCCCCGCCCCCCCCCCACCATAGTTGGCGCCTATGGGAGGTAGCCCATGCATTCAGATAGTCCAGCCGTCCTTGTTTATTAGAGCCACCCTGGCGAACCTCAGAAGCGCACAGTATAAAAGAGGACCGCAGTGAAGAACGGAGTAGCTCAAGCGTCGTGACCGCTATGACCGCGCGAGCATGTCGAAGCCAACGGTCTCAACGGTCAACCCCTCAAAGCTCCGAGGCTCAGACTCTTTCGAGGAGAGTCGAGGAAGCCGAGATCACGTGTGTAGCCACGTGAACATAGTTGCGGAATTCGTTAAACTCACTCTCCTTCTTATGCGCCTTCTCCCCCTTTTACTTCTGTTTATTTTATTTATTTATTTATTTATTTGCTGGGAAGAAAATATTGACACTCGTGTAAAGGTTTTAGTGAGGACTATGTACGCGTTACCGCGCTTTTTTATAAATAGAGGCTCCAGGTCGGTTGCTATTTAAGTAACTTTTAGATCGGGTTTGTGCCTTTCAGTTTGGGTCCTGGCTTTCAATTGGGGCTGTCTTAACAAAAATAATTTAAAAATTAAAACAACTGCCGTTGTAACCTTTTTATTATAGGTTATTTCGGTTTAGAAGCCACATTATAAGTTGCCAAGCTTAGAGTGTATGATCCCATAGAACATCGGCCTTTCTAGCGCGTTGATGTTAATTGTCACTCAAAGAAAAAAAGAGCTAGAGGAAAATGAATAACCACATAAAACGGCTGGGTTACGTTTAGAATGTTAAATTATTGTTAATTGGTTTGGGGAACTAAAAACCGATATGGAGAAGTTAATAGTTTTACAGAATAGCAATTCAATGTATCGTGTGTTTAAATTACGGTGATAAAGCGGCTTATTTTCAGAAACATCGTATATTAACCAATGTTACGTATACAAAATGTTTCTATTATTTTTTTTTTATTTACGTTACAACAAGAACACGTACACACTAAGGCGAGTGAAATCTAACGCGCCAAATATCCTAAATAATAAACTAGCCACGTGCTTATTTGAGATCTATCGAACAAGCAAAAAAATAACGTGTTTCATTGCCGGGATATAAAAATGCATGGCCTTTTTTATTTCTATTTTTTTATTTTACTTAGAGATTTCTGTATATGTTGCGCTTCGCTGAAACCAGAATAGGGTACGGGACTTTTGTCAGCTGTTTCTATTGTGCTTTTTTTCCTGACGTCTCACCAGATGGCTAATAAATACAAATCCTTATATAACTGTTCCTTTTGTACTGCATATCTTCAAAAGCTGCGAGCTGTTTTCGTATTATTTTCTCATGGAAACGTTGCGCACTGTGCCGTTCTGGATCTGTGGCCCCTTTGCACGGGTTTATTCATGAAATGTAAGTCAGCTATTATTATTCACGGCGTTCTTGCGAATAGCGGAAAATCCATTACGCTTCACTGGTTATGTTCAATAATCGTCGAGTACGAGAGACCAGTATTGTTCGTTGGGCACACCGAGATTTCGATTAAGATTTTTCCTGCGTTCCGACTCCTTTGTTAGAAAATTCGTTACGATATCGAATGTTATATAACTAATGGATTTTAGTTTCTCCTGCCTCAAACGTTGTATTTTTTTGTTTACCATTGTCAGGGTAACAATAAACTGTTCGGTTTTCTTCAGACTCACATCGAGCTATCCAAAACGGTGATTTTATTATTTTTTTATTTACAGAAAAAACCTGCATCGCCGTGAGGCATTATTGCAGGGGGAAGGTTACATGCGAACATTTTTTAGAACACAAGTAATACCCACTCACACAAAAAGCACTCTTCTATGGAGCAAATATAAAATGAAATAAGACAAAATAAAACATACTGTCTATAAAAAAAAAACATTACACAGTTGAAAAATTTAAAAAACAATTTGCCGCAAGCACATCTTTCGGCGACCCATTCCATGCTTCGATGGTTTTCTGAAAGAAAGAAAAAGCAAAGATGTCGCTGCGGCAAGAGTACGGTCTGATTTTTTTCGGGTGGTCCGCTCTTTCGGACACATAAAATGCTTCATGTAAAAAAGTATCTATGTTAGTTATTAGTCTATTGTTGTAAATATCATCTAAAAATTTCAACCTAAACAACTTTCTACGCTCACTGAGTTTCTCTTAATGTAGGGCCTCCTTCATGTTAGTGGCACTCGCCTCCGAGTTCGTAATAGTTTAATACAAATCTAGCGCATTGATTTTGTACCTTTTCAAGTTTGTCTGCTAAATACTTTTGGTGTGAATCCCCGACAACTGAGGAGTATTCCATACATCGGCGGATATATGTACAGCATAAAGTTTCTCTAATTTGCCTCAAGGCCTGCCAAAAATTTCTCCGTACAAAATTAAGCATGCGTATAGCGTTTTGGGCTATCATTTCAGCGTGTCCCGTCCACGTTAAATTACTAGATAACATAACACCTAGGTATTTCGCATCTCAGCTAGGTTTAATTATTTCATTATTTCTCCTGTAGACGGAAGTAGTGAGATTTTTTTCTTAGTAAATTTACCATGCACGCACTTTTTAACATTTAGCTTCATTCTCCAATCTTTACACCATAGGGAATTTTTTCTAGATCACTCTGTAAAGTATTAATATCGTTGAAATCATTTATTATTCAATAAATAACACAATAATCCGCAAATAATCGAGTATATGATTTTATGCCATAAATAATGTCGTTCATGTAAATCAGGAAGAGCAGACGACCCATTACCGAACCCTGGGGGACACCAGACTCTACTTTTACATACTCAGATTTTCCCCCACCGAGCGCGACACATTGCACGCGTCCACTTAGGTAATCTTTTATCCAAGTCAGCGCAATTCTATTCAGTGACAGTAAGCTAAGTTTACAAAAATAGCAGATCATGATCTACAAGGTCAAATTCTTTTCTAAAATCCAAGAGCAAACAATCCACTTCGTCTCTAGCGTCAATGGCTCCAGCAAGAAAATGAAAGACATCAACAAATACCATGTTACAGGATGCTCCAGTACGAAATCCGTGTTGGTCTTGAATAAGAAATCTTTCGACGTTTAAATGCGCAATGAGATAACTATAAATGACACGTTCTATTAGTTTGCAGCAAATGCACGCCAACAAATGCATATTTTTGTTGCCTTTAAAAGAAATCGAAACAAAAAACAATATTTGCATGCGACTCTACAGACGTGTTTCTTATATTTTATTGGGCATTTTGGTTTTTTTTTTCCTCGCCTAAATGAACAATGAAACTGTCAAAGGGATTGATGGTCATTTGTAGGGACGGCATAGATCGGGTTCTTAACTTATCACGCTAGGATTTAGGGAAGAGGTGCCTGACGTTGGTGGAAGCTTTTCTTAATATAGTAAACGCCAGAATAGCCCACAACGATTTTCTGATGATTTTGATGGAAAAGGTTTTGCGATAATTTTTCCATCAACAAAACAAGTTTTTTGTTTGTTTGTTTGTTTGTTTTGTCTCCGGAGGTTTTATGTATTCATACTCTTAATTAATGAATGCACCAGCTTCGAGCACCTTTGTAGTAAATCCCCGCGCGGTAAGTTCAGAAACCGATTTATTCGGTCCCTTCAAAGCGCCATCGATTCATTTGACCAACGCGGTAGTTTAGAACTTCGGCGCGATGATTCAGTAAATTCGCCTCTTTCGTCTATCCCTATACGGAGCCAAAACCATAGTTTTGGTCGCGTACGCTTGTTCCAGTTCAACGAGTTCGTGAGATTTCACAAGGAGGCTTGGCCTCAGTGAGGGTCGGTGTGCGGGTAAGCCAGCTTGCCGAGGCATTCGCCGGGAAAGGGTAGAGATGAGAGACGAGCGTGACAATTGCGAGCGCTAAGAGGAGTGTCAGGGGTCCCCTCCCACGAAATCTAGCGGTTTGTAGTTTTCGTTATAAAATCACTACCCCACCTCTATGTAAGAAGCGCGAATCGACCAATCTGACCACCCAGTTTGGCCACGCAGCCCTGGCGCAATTCATTGAGGGAATATTGATATTTCTGCACGTCCGACAACCTCGCTGGAGACGGCACGAACCATCTCAAGTACTGCTGCCTTTCTCCTGTAGACAACTTATGGCAGCGCCAGGCAAAGGCTGAACGCTTGGTGTGATCGGTCTATGATATGCACTAAACTCTAAACCGAAATAGTGGCTTTCAAAACAGACTTATGTTGACCTCGGTCGCTGCCCATAAATACGAACATCCATTTCCTGGACGGACATTGGCTGGATAGACCCCACCTTGTGTCAATTGTCCTCGATTTGAAAGGAAGTACCCTGAAATCCGTTTTCCGGGATTCCTGACTCTGTACCCTGACCACTCGTGTGCGAAGCACCCAGGCTTGCTTTTTGACCTCGTAACTTCAAAAATTGGAGTTTATTGCAATTATCCGAATCAATAAAGTCGTAACCAGCGAGTTTTCGGGGGATTTTTTTAATTATTTATTCGAAAACACGTAACATTAGATTAATAACCCATAAATCACAATTCAGCGCGACCAGCTATCTTGCTGACTCGCCAGAAATCGTGTTTTGCGAAAATGTTAGGTTAAAGTACTAGAAAAAAGAAATTAAAAATAGGTGGACGAAAGACAGACACCAGATGCTTCTACTGACAATCGTAAGATGTGCTGTCCGTGTTCCGTCCTTATACGTTTCATTCTTTCTTACGTTTATGCATTTTGCCAACGCGCTCACGTAGCAGGGATTTGCACCTGGGTAGCTTAGTTACGCAAGCTGCTAAGAAAGTAATGCCCTCCTTTTTTCAACGTAAAACCTTCTTTGGCTAGGTGTTCGGCATTTCGTGAAACCCAAAAGTGAAGCCTGGATAAAAGCGTGGCCGTGAGGCTCGACACTGATTGGTTGATGGGTAGGAGAGGAGGAGTGAGGTGCTCGCTGCTGATGGGTTAACGGGAAGGTCATGTGACCAGGGGTGCAGTGAGGAGGAGAGGTAGGCGAGGAGGTGAGGTGGGAGAGGAGGAGTGGGTTGGAAGGTTCCGGAAGGTTACCAGCTTTATCATTTTAAGTGCACACATGCCACGTGTTAAATTATCTTCTGAAGAGCGCCATGAACGTAGGCGTCTGGCTGAACAGGTTAGACGTGCTGCTAAACGATTCGCCATATATTTTTGGCATTCACGAATAAATATAGGGACATAAAAATTTACAGGTCGCCATGTTGACGTTTTCTGCATACATGTACTTCTTTAAAGGTCATTGCACAAAAGACGGTGGTGTAGTAGTCTGCTAAGATGACGTATGTGTCTGAAAGGCGTCATAGACAAAATGTAAATAAATTCTCGGCAAACAAAAAAGTAACTGTACGAAAATTCGCAATCGCTTTCCGTGGTGAATATAAAAATTTATCAGTAAACAAATTAAAGCACGGTTGGTTGTGCGCATCAAGATTTGAAAACCACGAGAGCTTAATTCGTGGAGTAAGACAACCTTGTGAGCAGTGAACGAGCTGGTACATTCATTCATGCCCTTGTTTTGAACCGGCATGAACCCGTAAAACTGGGTGAAGATTTTCATAGAATAGTGTGTGCACAGAAAACTCGCAAAACTATTGTGTGTGAATTTTATACACTTTGAATAAGCCTATTCGGAAAAAAAATGTAAAGCACTAATTTGGGGAAACCTTCGTACATTATACCAAGCCAGATTTTTTCGTTCTTGCCTGTATAGTGTAAATGCGATAGAGTATCGTGCACTTGTCAGCGTTTATTTTTCTATTCTTACCTGTTTTCGTATAGTATAATCCGTAATCCGATGCGTTTAGGCACGATAAAGTCGAGACGAGAAACGGACTAAACCCCTAGCGACTGCGAGCATGTCCACATAGTGTCCTAATCCTTTGAGTGGAACTCCAAGAGCAAGTATGCGGCCGTTAGCTTCTCTCGGAGTGCCGATTCGAAAAAGTGTACTTCACGAGATTGCGTTTTCTGAAACGTGTAGTTTGTTTTGAGTTATACATTTGTCTTTTGTTTTCTATCTAACATTTTTTCTACCGGTGAAACGGAACTAATCGCCGCGCTTGTGCAGAAAGAAGCCATTCGTTCCAGTTCTTGAAATGAATCCACCCGACTAACACGAGTAGAAAAACGGCGGGAGGGCATTCATCGAATCAACTGCTCGATAAAATCCCCACTGTGCGCTAGATTAAGTTACAAGGTCTTTGTCGGTGCAACTTTTGCTTTCCCGTTGCTGCCCTTCTTCTTCCCCGCCGTCTTCAAGCTGAGTGGTTTTTTTCGCTTCTCTTCTTTTCTGCTTGTTCTTTCGCAGTCGAGTAGAGATACTTTATTTGCGCAAGGCTTCCCTCATCATCTGTGTGTGCTCGCGTGTCTCGCGGCGACAGTTCTATTACGATAGACCAGTTTGTTTGTTTTGTTTGTTTTTTCTAGATTTTATGTAGTTTTTGACTTGGTCACGAGGTCGTTAGCTCACGTCGAAGAAACCGAGTAATTTTAGCTTGGAAGAGCGCCGAGAGTAAAACAAAGGGAGATCTGAATCGTTGAGGCTGAAGTAAATTTTATTTTGAAAACATTTTCTTGGTGAAGGGCACGTAACCTAATTCAAAATTGTTATTTTCTGCGTTCACGGAACACGACCTTTTCTATACGATAAGCGACTATAACCGCGGAGACGCACAGGACTTCGTTTTTGTCACACCTATTCTACCAGCACGTTCACAAATGAAGAAAAGACATGACTAGTTAGAGCTGAGCCAGTTGTGTCATGATTAGAAATAGAACAAGTTGTACATTTGAAGATAAATAAAGAGAGAAGCAAGTGAACGTTGGTTATCTTTCTTTTCTTTCTATTCCAGCGTTTCCTCGTTTTTCTCTCCATTTATCTTCAAACGTACAGCAGCTTCTATCTCTACTTGAGAAAACAAGTCATCGGTGATCTTATTTAAGAATTTGTTTAGACTAAAGCATAAACATCGGTTGGCAGGTGTTTTTACGATACACTTCTTCCCTCATGTCTAAAGAAAAAAAATAAAAAAAACTTCAAAGTTATTTATACGTCCAAAGCGACATTTTATTCTTGTCGAATAGTTATTGGTGTATTTCGCATTTGAGAATGAGTGGATCAACTTCCACATAGGAATATGTGTCTGATAATGACGAATCAAACTCTTCCAGCAAATTTCGAGAGAGCATATCTTTTCTGACACTGAGATCGTAAAATTTTCAAACCAGGTGACATTGTTCAAATAATGGGATAAAATCTCTCATCGTTTATTGAGATCATGCGCATATTTAAACAATTATGATTAACTATGTTGCCAATCAAGATAATCCGAGTGTATGACCGGGCTGTGTTATCTTCCCATAACAGGAACTGTATATCTGAAGTGATATGCCTTTTTGTGTTTCGCTTTAATCCCGATCAAGTCTGTTTTACTTAGAAAATATTACTCTTGCCTGACTCAGGATTTGTACCGTTAAGCCACAACCAAAAACTTTTTTTTTTCGCAACACAGTCTCGTTATTTCCTGAAAAGAAACAAGAAAATTCAAACTAAACCCAGAAGATCAGCGACGAGGAAGAAATGTCACGTCAGACTCCGGAACTTTCCAATGGTTCCTTGGGTTGCCTCACTTCTCACAACAATATGCGTTCAAAGTTCCTTTAAAGCAAAGTCTTTTCGGTGCTTTAGTGGTCATACACCTTAATTTTGAAGGATTCGAACAATCTTTAATTAACAAGAGTGTGCCGTAGAGGCCAAATTACTTCTCAAACATTGACCCCGTAAGTGATGACGTCACAGCATGGCGCTGTGCTCCAGACAAACCGTTGCTAGGGCCGCTTTCATGAACATCTGCATGGGGGCTCGACGTGAGGTTAGAAATCGTCTGATAAAAAAAGTACATTTTTGTAAGCACTGTGCATGTCCACTTAATATCTAATCATAAAGGCTTTTTTTATCGTCTCAGCGTCATAAAGCGCTAATAAACGCCCGTAATAAAGTCTCACAACTGGTTCTACCTTGCTAGCAGACGACAAGATGGCTTCGCGGGTTCAGTGGCTCTTTCTGAAGAAGTACGCGACTGCTTGATATTAAAGGGACCATGAAATGACCTTTTTTACTTTTGCCAGGTAACTTTTACATTAAACCTTCAACGTTCACTGAATGCCGAACATGCACCCGTTTTCGTCTCAGTTTATTAACTTCTACACAAAAAATTAATGAAATATCGAATTTTTCTTTCTCTCCAACTGACCGCAAAACAAGCTGCGGCGTAATTTTGACGGTCGTGACGTACCCTGTTTCCGGAACCGGAAGTTCTCTCGGCTGTAGAATGGGAGCGTCAGCGGCGGCGAGTTGGGGGTGCGCCGGTAGGTTTTACTGCGCTGATGGCGCTGATGTCTCCGACGTATTTTCTGAATCGGCGCCCAAGGTATATGTACAGATGGTAGCGAAACTTGGGCCAAAACACGGTACAAAACCAATTGCCAGCGACATCGACCTAGAGGGTCACGTGGTTACGATGCGTTTGAAGCGCGACTAGGAGACGTGATGGCAAACTATATACAAATAAAATTATATTAAATTAAATTATAGTAAGTTGTGTTTTTAAATTTTGTATATTACTATAAGTTTTCTGAAATAAGGTTTATTGCGCTCGAAAAAAGCAGAAATAGCTTATTTATTAATAATATACTAACTTGTTCTTAGCGCCCTCTGAACTCCACAAGCAACAAGGCTGGCTTGTAATAGCGATAATTTGCCGAGACCTCGTGCTGCGCGAAAAAGCCGGCTTTGGACGTCCGTCTGCTTGGTGTTTTTCAGGACTCGACGTGATTTTTGAATTGTTCTACCGGTACCTTACACAGTTTAAAAAGTTTTGTTCACTCAGCGTGATTACCCCAGTTACGTGCGCGGGAGCGCAACGTCAGAGTGATATAGGATCAGTCGCTTTCGTGCGGGTGCGGTTGGACGCTGCTACGTCCGATGGGCTCAACGTCCTTTGTGACAATGAGCTCCGCACGTTAAGCAACGAGACGTTGCTCCGTAGAAGAATGCCGAAGGGACGACCGCGCGGCTGGCATCTCGCTGCATCCGTTTCCTATCGACACTCGAAGGTGAGAGTCTGTTACTGTCATTGAGATGCCAGCTGTGTTGTGTTATGTTATGCCATGCCCCCCTTGTAAAGTATTTCCCTATCTGTTGTAAGTTTTCATAAATCTATCAGGGTTGGCTGGATGTGCACACTGACAAATAACAAAGCTACACTCGGCCTACTACTGCACTGCCTGGAGGCGTGGCGTGATTTTACTAGAAATGTTTAGCTTGCAATTTGCTCTTCCTTTGCAGCGTTGTTCGCGCTTATTACGAAGTCGCCCAGGATAATCGAATTTACCTGTACTGGTTGGGCCTACAGGAGTATGAGGTCATAATCATCGACGCTCTAATCAATATGTTAGTATGTTATCAAAAGTTTTGCTGTTCTTGGTTTTAATAACCTTGTACAACTTGACAAGGAAAGCAAGTTCTTTTTGGCTACCATTTACATACTTATAAACATTCTTGGAGTTTACTGAGCTGGGTTATTTGTCACCTTGCAGCATCAAGCAAGGGCCACCGCATTGACAAGAGAAAGATGGACACACTGAGAGCCAAGGTACGACAGATCCAACAACGAAACAAGAGGCTGCAAAGAAGGCTGCAACGGCAGCGTCAGATGAGGACTGTTGTTGAAGTAGTTGAGAGTATCCGCGTTCATGTGGCTCCAGCCGTCGCTGCGCTCTTTGAGGCCCAGCTTAGGATAAGGGATGTAAGCATTTTGTCGAAGATGGTGCAATCAG
>JABSTQ010001246.1:0-82651 GCA_013358835.2 Ixodes persulcatus | reverse complement strand
AGTCATATTCGGCGCAGAGATGATTGGTAGCTGTCAGCAGGTGGAGTTTTTCTATCAACCCAGAGTTAGAATGTTTCTTTCTTTCTCTTTTAAGCAATCAGGAGACAACTTACACCGAATCTGAGGGTAATAAAGTACTATGAGCATTCAAACATAACGGCCTGAGCAGTATATGTGTACAAGCTTTAGCTTTTGATGCACCCTTAACGTTCGATACGCTTAAAGCTAGTGTAAAATGTAGGGCTGTTTTATTCTTAATCAGCGTACCATGTGCGTGCTTACACTATATTTTATACAACGTCAAACTCTACCCGTTTCTATCTTTTTTCATTTTTGCACACCACTACTTGCGCGCATAAATCACCAAATTAAAACTGGTTCAGGATGCCACAAAAAAAAATTACAGGGCTTTTTTTTACCGCAAAAATAAACTACGCATCACCTAACGCTCATTTTGCGCCCAAAGGTAGCGCTAGGTCGCAACCAGATGCCAAAGTGTCATCCCGAACGGACACCTTATTCAAAAGTTATAAGTGATTTTCTGAACATCTCAATGGGAAAATGGAGCCCATTTTTGCCCGTTTCCTCTTTCTGGTGTTATATAGCCCCATGTATTTGAAAACTCCGTCGGTGGCCATTTTCCCATTAAACGTTTCAGAAAATGACTTATTACTTTTTAATAAGGTATCGGATAGGGTTGAAACTTTGGCATCTGGTTGTGACCTGTACCGCTACCTTTGGGCGGAGAATGAGCGTTCGGCGATGCAAATTATTCTTGCGGTAAAAAAAAATGTATTTTTTTTTTTTGTTTTGTGACACCCTGTACATCGCTTAAACTCTGTGCAAAAGCTATCCACAGACCCAGAATCTTTGCCTGGCCAGTCATTACATTTATCACTGAATTTGTATTAAAATTAATTCTTATCAGTTACTGCTGTGAGTTAAGTTTTAATCTCGGCATTTTTTTTTATGACTCACGCACCAGTCCTGCGTTGGGTTTACCAAACTCAACATCTAAACATGAGTGTAATTTTTTATGTTTTCCAGCCTCGTGGTTTTGGTCAAAATAAACACCCAGCTACCTAAATGAGACACCTGACAGCCCCAAAATTACTTTATTTTTTTTATTTTTTAGGTAGTTAATACCTCAAGCTAAAATTTTGGAAACCCAAGTCTATAACGTAATCACGTTTGCCTGGAAATCCACAAAGAGCCAAACACATGCACGACAAAAGGGCCGGCCCGTCATATTGCCGCCCGCAGGGCCAAGAAAACAACGCTCGGTCACGGACTTCTAGAAGATTCGCGTTGATGTTTGCGCCAGACGTAACTTTCCCCCTGCTTTCTTGTTCTCGAAAGTGCCAGTTCATCCTCGCCCCGAGCGCGCGACGCTCGAACCTTCTTTGCCGAACTTTCGAGATGGTGACGCACTGTAGATAAGCAGCTGCCAGCGACCTTGTGGAGTCAGTCTCACTCTCGCTCTCTGTTACGGTGCCGAATCGCCGCCTGCTTTCCTGCTGTCCCGACGCCCTTCCTTACTTTTTTTGTTTGGCGCAAGTTCGCCGATCAAACCTTTATTTTTCAGTTCACTGTTCGTCCTCTCGTCATCTTCATTAGTGTCAATATAAATCTGATCACATTGAAATATGTGTAATTGGCCTCTGAGATCTCCGATAACGGCGCACACGCAATTTCATAATTTTTAACGCGTCGGTGGTTTTGTTGTGCATGTGTCCTGCCATTTGGCTCAGGACGATTTTCGCGTTTTTTTCTGCCCACATTTGCTGGAGATGTGAGCTCGGAGCGTAGGCAACTGGCCCGCCTGCACGAGAACTGGCGCAGCCGTGCGCGTTCCAAAGAAAGCTCGTGCAGAGAAAAACAAGCAAGGAACCAGGGATGTCAAATTCAAGATATAGAAAAATACCCCTCTGTATCGAAGCGCCACCACTCACGATTTCTCGCATTGATGCACAGGCCTGGAAGGAAATCCCACCGCCATCTGTTGGTTCAGAGTCACACTAACCAAGGGTGGGGTTGCACCATAAGCTTTGTAAAACGAAAAAGAAAACTGAAGACCGCTTTTTTATTTCACGAGCGAAAACAGTCATTCGATTTGCCTTGAGCTCACGAGCAGTCAGCAGATTCAGTAGCACTCGTCTTGCCTTCCTGTTTGCATCTTACACAGGTACTTATATCGTTTTAGGCGTTGTTATTCGTATTACTCAATAGTCCATTTGAGGTCGGCTCCCAGGTTTTCTATTGACTGATTGATTGAATGATACAAATGTATTGTCTTGCCGAAAGAAGCAAATTCGAAGGTGCGAACGGTGTGCTGCTGGAGGTACGTGCGCTGCAGCAAGTTTATTTTAAATAGGTACGGATGTGACATCTCTGCAAGGCAATTTTTTGTTGTGATTTACTTATTTGTGATCAATAATTGATTAATTGATTGATTGAGCGAATACTCGATTAACTGTCGGTTAGTTAATACGCCAATTACTCGTCCGATAATCAAATCAATCAAATAATTAATTAATCACCTAGTCGATCTATCAGTTAATGAAAAAATGTATACATGGCTTTCTCGCGACGTCATCGCCTCGTGCTGGTGGTCATTTCTATTTGTTCTTGCCGAGAATAACAAGTTTGATGGTGCGAAGTGTATGCTGTCGAAGGTGCGCGCTCGGCAGCAATACCACCACGATGGCCGCTGTTGTGACGTCAGTGCAAGCCATGTATTGACTAACTGATCGAGGGATTGAATAATTAATTACTAGATCGACTAATTTATTGACTCATCGACTAAGCGATTGTTTGATTAATTAGGTTTTTGAGATTGGTCAACTGGCTTTATCATCTATTTATTGATTGGTCTATATTTTTCGCAGAGACACTCGACTACCCATTACGGCTTTACATTCCGTCGGTCGCGCCAGGTTATCACCGTCGTACAGCCGGACGTCCAACCTTCCTGAAATCCTATAAACGAAAGAAAACACAAGAATGGGTAAGTCCGTCTGGAATTGAAGGGCACATGTTAAATTATATACAATTGTGCCACGAAACGCGCCGGCATAGTACCATGATCACGAGGAAATTAGTAGTAAGTGTCTTCGAAGTGGCAGCTTACGTATGAATTGTATTCACAGGCTGCCATTACTTAGTTTCTTGGGGCTGTACACCAAAATATATCTCTGGAGTCTCAGCTATCAAAGGCGTACGCACGAAGCAACCCGCAAATGCAAGCGCGTTCCATAATCAATTACATGTTAAGGACAGCACATGGGTCCTTATTTTGAGCTCTATCGTAGCCGCCTCGTGAGCTTCGAGCGTGCAAGTAAAAACACATCATGACAGAAGGCAAGGAGAGCGTGCCGGAGGTTTGACAGTCAAACGAGATTTCCTGCCGTTCATGCACTGCAAAATTGGCTCAGTCGATACACCTTTACCCGCCTTCACCGGTGCAGAAAAGTGTAGCGCGATGCTGAAAAGTGCAGTCCAATGTACGTCCGGTTGCGTTTTTAGCACGGGGGAAGGCGCATATAGACAATTTTACTGTTTACAAACATGAACCGCCCCTTGCGTACCAAGCGACTTCCGTCCGTTCCGTCTTTGCAAGCCTGTCTGACTTGGCACGAGAATGGCGACGGAGCAAACGCTCATGGCACGTGTCTTGCGCGTTTCCACAATGGTTGGCGGCAGTTGTAAACGTGAATTTTACCAATGAACTTTAGTGCTGTATCAGCCAGTCGCGGGTCCGCTTTTTTATGCTTCTCTTGAGAGAGATGATTCTTTTAAGTCCTTTTCTGTGTGGCTTACGTCGTGTAAAACTTGGCACTTGCGGTACACTTTTTTCTTAGACACTGCTTCGTTACTGAACCTAGTCTCGTGCCTAAAAATCAGTTTTATGAAAGCGTTGAAGCGGAAGATCAAGCAAGCGTTTATGAATATCAGAGCACACCCTCCGAACGTAACGTTTCCGCGCCCAATTTCCAGTGAGGTATGTTTTTGCGTTTGTTTCTCTTTTTTCTGTGTCGCGCCCTCTGGACGGCACAGACGATGTCGGCTGAGGCTACACGGGCGCGCGCCTATGCGGAGGGTAAGTTCGTCTGCTTCTTGCGCAGGGGGTAGCGGTGACGTCAGAACGCCGAGCCCTGATTGACTGATCGCGACCCCCTATCTGAGGGTCGTCTGCTCCTTTGCAACGTCGTCTGCTCGCAACGTTGTCGGCGTCTGTCTTACCTTTCCTGCGACTTTCGAAAGTGCAGAGGCCAGATTCACGAAACGATCTTACGCCAAAAATGTACACAAGACAAAACGTAAGAACAAATTCGTATTCACGAAACGAAATTATCGTAAGTTTTGCGCAGGTTACGACGGAATCCTACGACAGCTCCGAAGCTGTTTTACGCACTTCTTACGACCAAATCAGCATGACCGACAGCGTCGCCCAGTCACTTGGTCGCGACGACCAACGGACGTTTATTTTTGTACGTGCTCTTCTCACGCGTCCCGACTACAAGCAGCAAGAAAAAAAGTAAAAAGTACGTGAAATAAACCTCGACGAACAAGAACGCTGGATCCACAAACACCCGGGAAATGCTCCAACGGCCACGATTCCACGGACCCCGACCAAGCGAGCTCGGCAGAGATGCGTAGCAGGCACTCCGACTCACGCGCAGCGGTGCTCCGACGGTCCTTGGCCAAGATCGTCTGCCCACGACCGGCTGGCGTGCTGAATGGAATATGCTTGCGCGACCCTTGTGAACCCTTCCCGTATTATAGTTTGATCGCTGACCTCATTCTCTCGCTGATTAAGAGGTCAATCTCTTCCTCTTGTCATCTCCTTGTTTTCCGAGGCAGCGGTGACTCTCGCCCGTGAAAAAGCGGTGAATCACCGACAGACGCAGGAAAGGTAAAGCAGCCATCGCTTTGCAGACGTAAAGCAGACGACGTTAACTGCGCCAACTCGCCGACGCCGTTAAAGAGTGAAGAATCTCGCCGCACACGCAAGGAGGGAAAAAGTATTTGGGAGGGAACTTGCGGACACACTCGGTTCTTAGCAGGCAAACCTCGGCGCCTCGGGACACCTCGCCAGTGAGTCCTTTGACTTCCCTCCTTGATGCGCGTCTGCTAGTTGTTAGACAAAAACAACGTACCGTTCGAGTTATTTCGTCTGCCCTCTCTGAAAGGCGAAGTCGAGCTCGCTCGTAAAGACCTGCACTTCCGAAAGTCGCAGGAAAGGAGCAGACGACGTTGCAAAGGAGCAGACGACGCTCAGATAGGGGGTCGCGATCAGCCAATCGGGGCTCGGCGTTCTGACGTCACCGCTACCTCCTTTCTAATGCGCAGAAGACAAAAATGAGCCCTCTTGCGAGGCGTATAGGACTTTATCTGGTCGATCGCAAGCAGCATTCGGCGTGCTGTGTTTCATCAGGTATATATTTTACTCCTTGACATAGGCTTCACACGTAAATCAAATACAGTGGTGTAGACCAAATGCAGCTGAGGCATGCAGTGCAGGTACATCGAACGCAGCTTCTGGCCGGTGCCTCCTTCAGCGTTCGTCCAAAGAGGCCCGTTGTTTTCAGGTAGGGGCCGCTAGCGTGTCCACAGGACGCCAAAATGGTATGCTGGCTGCATCCTCCACGCAACACGCACGTGCCACGTTCGACTACAATCATCTGTCAGCAATTGTAAATGCGAAATAACAAAACGTCTAAAAATAAATATGTGCGAGGTGTGATCAAAATGTTCCGGGACTGATTTTGCAGCGTAAAAAGACAGGGAAGCACAGTGATGCCCGCGCAGGAGTCCAAGGTGGGGACCTTCCTGCGTCATAATTCCAAAGGGCGTCGCTCTGTGAACATTTGAAACTGCGCTACGCGATTTTGGTGGACCACATGCACGAGCATAATGGTGATATCTTCATAGACTGCAGACCAAAGCGAGAGCGAACATCAACTTTACGTCAAACTCGGCCAATTTAAAACAGAGACCTCTGAATTGATTTAGAAGGATTATAGGAAAACGTTGTTACTTGTGCGAAGTGTTTTAATTTGCACTCGCGCCTCAAGAGTGGCAGAATATCACTGAAGTCAAGGAGAGGTCCGGATAAGGTCGCCCTACCGCTCTTCGTCTTCCAGCGATGTTCTGCCGTTCCTGTACAATTTCCATCCCTGCCCGGTTCGATCTGGATGAGCATCGTACCGGCGCGCGGTCGTGTATCACTAATGCGTGGTGCGCGTAAATGACCCCAGGCTAGCAGTAGTACTGCACTGGCTAAATTGCTCATCCGCGTCGAGTGATGCGTCACAACTTTGAAATGGCTGACCAACTACACGCTGTATAATTATCCACAAAATCCCAATTAATCTGCCGTTCCTAAAGCGCGATTGCCACCTTAAAACATTTGGTAAACTTCACTGATTTTCGACACAAGCCGCTGGATCATTTCAAATGCCTCTCTTTTATACTTTCCGCAGTTTGATGCCGAAGTTGTGTTCACTCTTCTCGCTCTCGTTAGCAGCTTATGGTGAAATCGCCATTGTACTCATGCACGGGGTCACAAGAACTCGTGTAACGCAGCTTCACATGTTTAACACAGCGGCGCCCGAAGGTCACTTCCTTCGACTGCTGCGCGCCCATCACTTTTCTTCCCTCTTATTTTACGCTACAAAGTCAGTCTTGAGAGTTTTTTTATCAGACCTTGTATATATATATATATATATATACAGGGTGTTTTTTTTATTAAGCTTAACAGATTTGTTTAAAAAAAGCCGTGAAAGTTACACTTATGCCGCTTGTGGAGGTGCGTTATACGGCCAGGGGGACATATTATAGAGGGCTAATCGTAACGATCAGTTGGCTAATTACTTAAAATTCGTTAATTAACTTTTTAATTAATGAAAATAGACATATGGTTCCAATTAGAAATTTGCTCACGGTCATCGAAAACCCCTAAATCCGTCATTTTCAGAAAGACTTTGAGCCCGTGAGAAGCGTAGTAGTGAACTGAAGTTACCGCTCGTGGAGCAGGTACAAAGCTAGAGGTTGCGATAAGGCGCCGCGCGATTTTTCTGTCTCTTATCTAGCCCCAGCCTTGTACCTGCTTCACGAGTGGTAACTTTAGTGCACTACTACGCTTCTGACGCGCTCAAAGTCTTTCTGAAAATGACTGATTTAGGGGTTTTCGATGACGCTGAGCAAGTTTCTAATTGGAACCATATGTCTATTTTGATTAATTAAAAAGTTAATTAACAAATGTTAGTTAATTAGACACCTGATCATTACGATTAGCCCCTTATAATGTGTCCCCCTGGCCGTATAACTCAACTCCACAAGCGGCATAAGTGTAACTTTCACGGCTTTTTTTAAACAAATCTGTTAAGCTGAAAAAAAATACCCTGTATATATATATATATATATATATATATATATATATATATATATATATATATATATATATATATATATATATATATATATATATATATATATATATATATATATATATATATATACTGTAAACGACTTAATTTTCGCGGGCTCAAATTTTCGCGATTCGGGCCAAAGCTGAAAATTTGAAATTTTTCGCGGGTTCTAATATTCGGGAATCGAGTGTAGCTTCCGTAGCGTTCACATATTGCCGGAATTGTTCACGGGACGTATTTTTCGCGTTTGTAGGTGATTCGCCAAATTCGCGAAAATTAGGTCCTCGCGAAAATTTAGTCGTTTACAGTATATATATATATATATATAATTATGCAGATCGCGGCCTCACCGTCCCATCGAACATTCCTTTCGGATGTATTTATTGTATTGCTTTCTTTCATAGCCTCCATGAGATAGTATGTTTCACTTT
The DNA here is from genome assembly GCA_013358835.2 of Ixodes persulcatus. Classification (NCBI taxonomy): domain Eukaryota; kingdom Metazoa; phylum Arthropoda; class Arachnida; order Ixodida; family Ixodidae; genus Ixodes; species Ixodes persulcatus. The sequence continues at coordinate 74,787 of JABSTQ010001246.1, read as the reverse complement.
ACGTGATAGCGAAGATAAAGCTACATGAAAAAGCATGTTCTCCCGAACGATGCTCGCACTGACCAGCGAGCCTGGTCGGCAGGAACACTGCAAGCTCGGTCTTCGCGCTTGTAGCCTCTGGTGCGCTGGCACGTATATAGGGGAACGGAGTATAAAAAACCTGAGTGGGGAAGCGTAATGACTCATGTTGGAAACACGAGCCAGAAATATTATATTTCGCTCCCCTGGAGCGCTGCTCAAAGCTTAAGAGCTACGGGCCTATACACGTTTGCGAGAAAGTCTCCTCCGCGCTGCCATGTTGAGCAATAATGCACCGCAAAACGTTTCCGCCATGCTGGGGTGCATCCGGGGCCCGTCATTGGGGTGCGCGATGACAACATGGCGGCGTCTCGTGTATCGCCGAAGGCCAGCGTTCCCGACATACTGTTTCGGAACGCGGAAGGTATCTACAGAGAGTCCTAGCATCAAATATTGTGGGATAGTGCATCTTCAAGGGTTAGACCTGATTTTACACCGATCATAGTCTCTGTTCCAGCACGTAGTGGAAGCCAGAGCAGCCGCGAGCGCAGCCATTGTTGATGCAATGGCCATACGGCTTCTGGCGCATCTGATGAGCGGTTTGACTCTTTAAATATATTTGAGATTTTGTACTTGTTTAGTTATTTAATTAAATTGTTTGTGCTCCTTCGCGGTCGAAGACAACACGTGTATATTTTATAATTATTTTTTTTTATTTCTTTCTGCGCTCAGTGGTGTATGCTTCAGCAAGAGAAGCTTGGAAACATTGTGCGACAAGCAGCGAACGTCCTAACTGGACACTAGGGCCGCCTCACCTCGGCTCGCGGTTCAAGGTTAAGCCGGGATCCCACTTGCAAAGCTCTATAGGCCCGTAGCTCTCAAGTCATGAGCAGCGCTCCAGGCGAGCAAAAACAACATTTTTAAGTCGCGTTTTTAACTTGCGTCATTACGCTTGCCTGCTACAGTCATTTCTTTTTTTTTTTTGTAATCCATTTCAATACAAGTGCCAGCGTATCGGACGCTACAAGAGACAGCTGCGAGCTTTGCTTCCCTGGCAAGTGCGCGTGCTCGCGGGATGCGAGGATCGTCCAGTCATACCTCCTCTATACTAACAAAGCCTGGCAGTTCGACGACGGAGTCATAGAGTGCGCGCTCACAGATTAGGAGCGTGAGGATCTGGTAGCACAGAGTGTTTCTCGGGGACCCTGGATGTCAGCGCACAGCTTTTGCAGTGGCGAGGACCCGAAACATGGTTTTCAAACCCGACGAGAAAAGAAGTAGTAGTGCGAGGAACGCGAGGAGCACGAGCGGACATTCCATCGCTCGGGAGACGTGTGTTTCGGCGTCTCGCCGCAGCGGGGCGCCCGTCACGTGGCTCTCCTCTCATCTGTTGTCTGCGGATCTACCATGATAAATAAAATAGCGCAAAACAACAAGGAAGGAAGGACGAGGTGGAAAGGAAGAGCGCTCTTCCTGTCTACCTCGTCCATCCTTACTTGTTGTTTTGTGCTATTTTATTTATGATTGACAACCAACTTGCCACCAGCTCATCTTACTGCCGATCTACCTTTTCAATTTTGACGGTCGCTTTTCGTGGCAATCAGCCAGGCTTTGTCAGTAAACGACGGATGCGGGCAGGGTATCAAGCAAGAACCAAGTCCATTTTGTTTCATTCAACGTTACAATTTTTTTTTTTTTTTGTGATTCACCATTAACAATACCGCCTTTGCCATGCGCTCTTGGGGGAACCGCTGCAGGAATGATGCCGCTATTTGGAAATAATTTGTGAAACCACGTGAAATGATCATGTCGCCGCATAATCTGCGTACTTTAATGGTCGATTTCGCTAAGTTATTTGTTTTGAAGCCATTCCGATTTTGCTTAGAAGGGGTTTGTTTTCCAATCATCCGCTGTCAGTGTGGCTACTGAATCGATGCAAACATCATGGTGCAATCGGAGACAACCTTCGTTGCTTGAAACAAAAAGAGCACATAGTGCGACACCTCTGAGCTGCGGATGACAGCGCTCAATTTTGCGTGCTCACCTTTCCACGCGATGACTGACGGCCCTTTCATTATGAAGACCAGCGGTTCAAGGGTACGCCTATTATCAAAACGGCGAGTGTAGACGCCAAGTGTAGCCAAGGGTGAAGATAAAGTCACCGTGAGAAACACCGGTAATAATCTGCTCGAAAGCTCTGTGGACTCAAAAAAAACAAAAAAACTCCTGTTTGTTTTTTTGTTTGTTTTTTACTTTGACTGTACATTCTAGGAAACCACTGTGCGTTCACTTTTCAGCAGAACATGGAGACAGCCGCTCAAAGTATAAAATAAAAAGATCCCGAAAAAGACAACAAAAAAAAAACAAGCTCTGAATACAACGGGACCATGAATTGCGATGTGCTCAAGGATAAAGATTGATCAGAATGTTTTACACGCTTATTATCATTGTCCCTGATAGCATTGCAGGTTTGAAATATAAACGTATTCTGAGCTTTGTCATTGGCTGTACACTTGCAATCTTCACTGTCATTGGCCACCTCCGTGTTCTGCAGGAAAATGAACTTATGATCGGTCATTCTGTTTCAACTGTTCTCTCTCTCACCCGCTCTCTCTCTCTCTCTCTTTCTCACTTTAATTTCGTTTAGAAGACTATGACTCGTCCATGATGCGTAAGCCTCGTTTCTCGTATTTCACATGCTATGGGCGCCCTGCAGATCCAATTCAGTGCCGATACGCGCGCCTCTCGTGACAGCGTCGCGCGTACTCATAGGGAAGCCACATCGGCAGCCGCAGCTCGACTGCAGCAGTACTATCATAATCAATATGAATGCGAACACCGCTCCGCGTGGCCCGCGGTACTATCAGTGTTCCTTGGCGATTGCTCTTTGAAGTTTGAGAGTATAAATGTACTTTGCGGTCGAGACATGTCGTCTCTAGTGATCGCCGCACCCCTTTGCACTTCCGGGTCGTCTGCTAGCGAAAAATGGTCGGCGAAATCGCGTAACTGTTCACCAATGACGAAAAGCATTTTTTCGCTATACACGAACTCATCTCTGTTACGTCACGGCGCGGTGGTGGCGCGTCGGGCGCACTTCCGGTCTGGGGCTGTGGGCAGAAGTCCCTATGTGAGACGTGTATTCCTGCGTTGTTTTGAAAGGAAGTAGACAAAAACCTGCCTTCTCGTCAAGAAGCCGCGACTGGGGCTGTGCCAGAAGAGTCGAGAAAGGTCTGAAGGCCAGTTTTCATGTGCTTGGTTCGTCCGAGAACGTAGATATCTGCCGTGAATAGGGAAAACCAGACGCCGTCGGACCACGATTGCTTGGGCGGGAAGCACTTTGGATTGAATTCACGGATACTTGAGGTCATCAGATTTATTTGTTTTGTTCCAACATGAACGCCGAAAAACCGTCAAGTTGTACGGACCACCTGCGGACTGCGTTCAGTGCGTCTTCAAGTTCAAACGGCCGCCTGATCGTTCGAACTGTCGTCTGCCCTTTCGAACGTTTCTGCTTGTCGTCTGCTCTTTTAGACGACACCGGCCCGTAGACCATACGTGCGCCCGGTACTTGCGATAAGAAGTAAGTGCAGGCCTCAAAAGACTTAAGTTTGAAGGTTAGTAAGCAGGCTCAATGTAAACAGTTGATACAAGGATATATTGATAAGTGTTTCCAGTGGCCATCACCGACTTGTTATGCCTGATTCACTTTGTCCGATTCTGTTGGCGATTTTCAGTATCGACGTCGACCATCTCAGCTATGGTTCACGTTTTGCAGCCCGAGCGACGTCGCGACTGAAAATTGAAAAGCGAAATCTCATCATGCGAATCAGGCTTTAGCGTCCATTCTGCGTCGTCCACGCGGAATGAATTGCCGCACATTACATTATTCACGCGAAGTTTTGCGGTGTAACGAGCCTCGTTAAAGGGGCTATGCAACAATTTTTTTTACTTTGCGCAAATACCGCTTAGAACGGATCCCTGACGTTAATGACCTATGAAACACGCCTTCGTTTTTCCCCCGACGCATTAGAAGTCCCAGAAAAAAATTAAAGAAAAACGAGCAGCGTTCACGCCCTCAACTCGCAGCCAGAACAAGCGGCCACGTGATCTGGAGCCGATTATATGCCGCCAATGTTGATCATAGCCACGCGCTGGGGTTGGCAAAGCACAGGACACGCGCTGAGTTCCAGACATTGTTATGGCTCGGCTATTGTCGTCGTTGCAGCGATTGGACACGGGCCACTACTCGAATGCTTCTCGAGCTATCAATTATCACGAGCCTAAATCGAGTGCCCACGCAATGCTCGGGTCAAATCTATGAACCGCATTCAAATATCGTCATATGGGTGTACTGCGATCCCCGCGTTACGTCATCGAATTTTGCAAAGGAGAGATTGAATGAAAATGATCGCTTTTGTCCTTGAAATTACACCGCAACAAAGAAGTTTCTTGGCCAGTGGCATTGCATGCGAGTGTCCTTGAGTCCCACTAGTGCCAGTAAGCTCGTGTAAAGTGAAAAACATTCCAATTGAATATTGTTGCACAGCTCCTTTAATTTTGCTGAAGCAGCTCAAGTAGTCAGACAGCCCCAGGAAGACATAGAATCAACAATTCGAACGCGAAAAGGGCAGGGGGACTCACACCGACGCCGACAACATCGCATTTCAATGGTTTGTTTATGGGCGACGGCGAACTTCTTGCCCACACCCCCATCGCGCATGCGCGGCGCCGGTGGCGTCCGCTAGGGGCGCTCCGGTTTGTTTGTAAACATGAGTTGGTGTATACTCCGCGGCAACTTTTCTTGGCGTTTCCGGGGAGAGGAGGAGAGCCCTCGCACAGCTTTATTCAGCGTTTAAAATGAGAGAGAGGGAACGCGTCCCTGTACATTTCACTGCATTGCCAAGAAACGTTGTCGCGGAGTATAGCAATGTGAGCTAGCGAAAATAACTGGTATAAATATTTTAGGGTCATCGTTTTGATTAGGAAGTTTTAGTAGACTATTCCCATGACTCCGATAAAGATACCCAACACTTCGCCGACGTCTTTAAGCATGCATCATATTGGTCTCGGAGATATCAAAACAATCAACTACGACTGCCTAATATTTACTTCGCTTGAGTTTTGCGAGACAAAAGGATTACCAAAGCGCACACGCAAAAAGTTAGCGCGGTGTGAGCGTGGGTGATACCCTTCATCATAAAAAACAGCGCGACGAAAACGACGACGACGTTCTGTGTGTTTCTTCTACGTCCTCGTCGCTCTTTTTCGAGCTGTTTTTCATGATGAAGGGTATTATCCATGCTCGCTCCGCGCAAGATTCTTACCTGTACGCTTTGGTGATCCTTTGCTCTCGCAAAACTCACGCGAAGTAAATATTACAGAGTTTTAGTGGATTGCATTGATACCTACGATAGCAATACGATGCATGTTTAAATGCCTCCGGCGAGGTATCGTGTATTGTTATGGTATTGTTATCGGAGTCACTGGAATAATTTACGAAAACTCCCTGATCAAAAAGATGACCCTAAAAATATTTATACAAGTTATTTTTCCTGAAACACATTGCTAGCGGCGAAAAATGCGCCTCGTCATTGGTGAACAGTTTCGCGGTTAAGCCGACCGTTTTTCGCTAGCAGAGGACCAGGAAGCGCAGAGTGGTGCGGCGATTGCTACAGACGATATGTCTCGACCGCAATGTGCACGTATACTTCATAGAGCAGTCGCCAGGGGGCACTGCCGGTACCGCGGGCCACGCGGAGCGCTGTTCGCACTCATATTGATCTTGACAGTACACCGGTGGGTGTTGCGAGGTCGACATGCCTGCTTGGGCTGCCAAAGTGGCGGAAGCGAGTGAGCAGCGGGAGCGCCGGCGAAGCTCTAACGCACTCCCAAAGCTGACTCGGAAGTGGCCGAGCGCGCCGCTGTTCCCCGGGCGATCGGTAGCGGCTCCTAGCGGACGCAGGTTGCCCTTAGGTCGAGCAAGTGTTTCAAAATGCGTCTCTGACCAACACCGCTCTGGCGGGTTGGAGCGCAAGGAGCTGCACACCAATCAAAGGGCAACATAGATAACATGAAGGGAACGCGATACGACAAGACAGCCAAGCGCGCGCCGTCATTGCTTGTGGTTGGAACAAGCGAACGTGGTCGTGTTTGGGGCGTAAAAAAAAAACCCGGAGGCGCGCAAGAAATAGACGAACTTGCAAGCCACATCGATATCTGTGTAAAAGGGGTCATGAAACAATAGCGGGTTGGAATGCCCATGATTTTACAGAGGCGTACTGGTCCTAGTCGGGCTCAAGTATACTCGCACGGACCGCCACTGATTCAGAAGCTTCTTGGTCGCGGGTAAATTCCGAGGATAAAAGGGGACTATTTCTTTCGCTCTTACCTTCGCAGAGCTTAACAACATTTATGTGGGATTAATACCACCCACCTGGCGATGGTCGAGCCCGGCTCATAGATCGGAAACGAGAACTGCGCGAGCACTGACCACTCGCCTTCGGCTCGTAATAATCGATGCCTCAGCGGGCACTCGGGTAATGGCACGTGTTAAATTAACCACTGCGGTGATGCAAATAGCCTAAAGCCTGGTTCAGACAGTTTCGTTTGACTGCGTTTGACTGCGTTGCGACAGCGAGAAACCGGGACATCTCTGCTGCTTATATCGCGTGCCAAGATGATTCCTTGAATTGGATTCCACGCTTCATACGAAGCACAGATGTGCCGGTGACTCGCTTTCGGTTCTCGACGCAACGCAGTCAAACGCACTCAAACGCAAGTGTCTGAGTCGGCCTTTACACTACCCCCTCATTCACACTGGAAGCGGATCCTCGTTCGCAAAGCGGTTGCGAACGCGGTTGTATAAAGATCCAGTACAATTGCACGCGCATTTGATGTCATCGAGTGCGCGTGCAATTGTACTGGATCTTTATACAACCGCGTTCTCAACCGCTTTGCGAACGCGGATCCGCTTCCAGTGTGAACGAGCGGTACCACTGCCTGGATCTTATCAGGCGTTTTCTACTTTGACGACCCCAGCGCGTGGCTAGGATTGACGTTGGAGGCATAGGATAGGCGCCAGGCCACGTGGCCGCTTGTTCTGGCTCCGATTTGTGTGGATTGACTATGCTAATATTTCCCGATATTATTTATGGCTTATAGAATATTCGGGTGGTAATTTCCCAGCAATATATCTCGCCATATCTTCGGCAAGTGCGTTCGCGTGGTTAAGAGCTGGAGAGTGCGCGCCATTCGGGTAACGCTTCTCAGGCGTGGGTCGGCAATTTAAGGGCAATATGTTTGCCCGAGCCCCAAGTGGTCGGGCTGCTTGTCTGCCAGACTGTCCACACTCTATCGGGTGTCGAAATATTCGATTCGGGGAAGGGAATTAAATAAAACAATGCTCGCGGGTAGCGGGTTCGAGTAGGAAAGGAAGCCATTGAGGCAGCCACTCCTTTATGCTCCGAGGAAAGAAAGGAAAGATAGCAAGAACAACGACGATAAAGACAAAAATATTCTAAAGGAAGCTTGCGCAAGGTCACTTTGTTCTGGGAAGCAGCGTGTCATTACACCGCTGTAAAAAATGTATTGATAGTGCCGCAGCTCGACACTTGAACGCGCATTAGGTGACTGAGGATTCGAGACAAAAGTATATTACCAAGAAAATAGTATATGAACAGCGACGCTGGTAAGCCTTCTGGCAGCCTTGTAAGATGGCAACAGTACTTTGGAAATACAAACATAATATATTAAATTTGGTGAATGTGCACCACAAATATTTAATAGTCTGCCCTTCTATTAAGTTTATAATTTATAATCTTGTAAGCTGTGCGGACGTAGGGGCTGTCAATATAGAAAAAAAACATAATATTTTGAAGCCTCTTGTGTTTACCTACGTCTCTCAGTCCGAATATATATGTGTGGATGCATACAGCGTTTTTATTGTACAATAAAATAATCGGAGAGGTTAACAAAGGTAACGCGCAACCCAGGCAAATGAAAACGCCAGTTCCCGGCGCTTTGTGTTCGGGTGGGGAGGAACAGGTCGTGCTCCGCTGGCGTGGTTTTGGTTGGCGTGGCCACCGGCAACGGCTCGCCGGCAATTAAGCACCCCAATTCGTCATTAAAAAAAACACAGGCGAGCTTATTCGGTAATTAACGTTAGGGAGTGATTCTGACTAGCATTTAGCGAAACTGGAAAAATCGTTTCATGGCCCCTTCAAGGGAACCCCGCTCTTCAAATGTGACTGTGGTCGCTCTTTTTCAGAACATAACGACTGTATATAACTCCAAATAACAAAACAGGTCCCAGTAAATGATGAATCTCAAAATACGATGGGACAAAATATGTGTTCACCTGGCTGGGACGCCCTGTGAAATTCATTGATGCTGCGGTAGCACTTGACGCAATTTTTTAACAAGCCGCACTTTAAAAGTTGTGCACGCTTGTTAGATTATTTTTATTATTAGGCATTTCCTACCCTAGTAGGCAACCCCAGTTATCACGAAGAGCATGGGGTCATAAGGCAAAGATGATAGTGTTAGAGGAAGGCATATTATAAAGTACATATTCCTCCTCGAAACTCCATTGGCGCCGACAGCATTTGAGTTGTTGGAACGGCTGGACGGGCCCACACTCGAATATTTTTTTTTTTTTTAAATTGAGAGGGGTAGCTTCCCCTTTTATTGTCGTGGCAACGCGTCGAGATGGCAGAGAGAGCCGTCTCTGCTGTCTTCGCGAATCCGGTATCTCGTTGCGTCTGCGGCAGCCCTCTTCCTTGGCGCAGCGCGAAAGCATGACGGCGTTCGGTCGTTGGCTTGTTCTGCCGGTAAGTATGCTGCCGATATTCTATCCACGCAGAACGAGAGCACGCTTCTCTTCGTGACTCACGAAGTGCCTGGAGTGACGCAACAAATTATTGCAATGCCTCAAATAACGGTACCCGATAACAATAAGATGCACGCGAATCTCCTAAATCTCTCTACTCTCGCTTTAAAAAAATATCTAGGTGCACAGGGACACCGACTACGTCTCACTTACTTACACCCCCTGCGCGATTAATTTTTTTTTTCTCGATTTCGTTGTTCCCTGAGAATTCCCCTTGGTTAGAATTATTTCATCCCACACCGGGGTAGGCCGTCTGCATGTACAGCAGAAGAGAGAACGTGCAAATAGAGTTCAGAGAGCGGCTGCACTCAAATGCCGGCCAGCTTGCACATGCACTAGACTTCGTTTCACATTAAATCCGCCCGCAGCCGAGGCTAGAATCCGATAAAGCATATTAAGCAGCGCAAAATGTGTATCGTCACGGCGCTTGCCGTTTCTGTTCGCTGGCTATCACCATTCAAAGCCAATAACACACAGAAAACAGAAACCGCAGGATTTCGGCGCGTTTACTGTACGCGATTGGTCTGGAAGGTGATCGCCAATGCAAAGAAGTCGACGAGCGGCATGGCGATACAATTTTGGGGCTACTTAATAGGCCCCATTGGATCGTAGTGTCTGCTCCGGTCCGACATGCGCCAAACAGAGTACATTGTCACCAACCACACAGGATGCGCTAATATGCACCGGTAAAATAATTGGCGCAAAGTGTGCCCCTCAACGCAGAGTCGCAGGCGGCGATAATGATGGTCGATAAATGTCTAAGTTCCGTTCAACCGGCGCACTTTAAACATATTTAGTTGTCCACTTATCTGCAAAGACCTTGCCAGAGCCAATCACTGCAATCGACGGAGGAGCTGGGCGAATCGCGAGGCTGACAAAACATGTTCAGGCCAAAGAAACACTCTGCTCTCTGCCACCAAGTGCCAAGGCAGCAGTGGCGTCACGAGGGTCAGTGGCACCCGGGGCGGTAGCCCGCCGCGACCCCCCCCCCCCCCCCCCTCTCGCGTGGCCTGCCGCGACTCCCTTTTCTCCCCTCTTGCGTTGCCCGCCGCAGCTCCCCCCCCCCCCCCCCCGCTCTCGCGGCCCGCCGTGACACCACCCTGAGCGCTGCACCCTGGGCGGTCCGCCCCCCCCCCCCCCGCCCCCCCCCCCCTTTGTGACGCTACTGCAAGGCAGGACTTTTTTTTCTTCGTGACTAAACATAATTTCAGTCTTGTCATTCGACGAGCTTTCTACTAGTTTATGGCGTTCTCACAAGTGCTTACCGTGTAAACTGGCGATTTCCATTACTTGTTTTTTAGCCTACTTTCTAGGCTTCGCCTTTAAAACGCATGGTGCCGTGCATATCTGATTCACTCAAGAAGGCTGGCGACCGAACCTACCACCAAAGATCTCTGTGCTAGCACCGAGGTACCGTCGACTTCCTCTGGAGTCACCAATAGACAGATCACAATTTTTGATAGTGTGATGTGCTTCAGTTCACCTGGTGGCGACAAGCAACAACGTTAACCGAAAAGCCTGCGCAGAGTTTCTTGCCATAAGAAAGCCTGTATAATCACCTGCAGCTACACACACGAAGCTCGAAACCTATGCTGAGCATTAGTTCGTCTGCTTTTTTTGCATGGGTTGTGGTGACGTCATAACGCCGAGCTCTAATTGGCCCTGATTGAGGGATAGTGGGTAGACCTCAAAGCAAGCTGCCTTGAGGTCTACCCACTATTTGTTAACTAGAGCTCCTTGGCGTCCTCACGTCACCAGAACGCCTGCAAAAGAGGCAGACGAACTTGCTCGCCGCATTGTGATTATGCTTCCGAACTCATGGTTTATTCTGAGGTGTTCGAATCGGCTCATGCCTCCATCTTGTTTGCTACGGAGCCGTAACACATGGTGCCAGGGGCTTGCCAGTCCACGTGGTTTAGGCTGTAAGTTTCTAGAGACAAATATCTCAGATGTTTTATGCACTTTTGGTCCTTTAAGGCATATCTCGATGTCTATAAATGTTTGTAATGTTGGCCCGGCGCCTATTTTTGTTTTTTATAGGGACCCAGTTTTGTAAAGTCTGAGTTTTTGTTGTGGCGTTGAGGCATCACAGCATGCAAGTACAGACACTTTTGTTCACGCTTCTCATCTTTTTTTTTTTTTTTGCAGCGGAGGAAACTGTACAAGACATGATGTGTAAGCTTCCCTTAGCGACGTCCAATTCATTAAAGAGTTTTGGTTCTTATTAAAAAAAAAACAGCCACGAGAGTTTTGTGGGGTATTAGCATTTGTCAGATGTTGCTGAGTTTTGAACGCAATGAGATACACCCACCTCACTTATAGGAGGGGCGGTTGTATCTACGAGGGGTGATGAGAAAGTTTTGCAACTCGGCTACAATCAAAAGTCTGACCGTGCTGTATTTATAACCGTTGGTTAGCTCATCTCTCTAGCCAAACATGTTCGTAATATCAAGACTTCCGGCCCTGCTTTTGGTCTTCACCAGTCAGTTAAACATGGCGTCCTCCCCCGATTTCAAGCTTGAGTCCCGGAGCTGGATAAAGTTTTTGTACAAAGAAGAGAGTTCCGCCAAGGAAATTCGCATTAGGATTGTGAATATGTATGGCGATGAATGCCCTTCATATGCTACAGTAACTCGTTGGTTCAACGAGTTTAAACGTGGTCGTTTGGACCTGCAAGACGACCTAACTTCAGGACGGCCCAGCACTTCGACCGATTTGGATTTTTCAGCCAGAGCCGAGAGCCTCATCATAAAGAATCGCCGAATTAAGGTGTCCGAAGGTGCTACAGAATTGAACATTTCGTTTGGCAGTCCTTTCACAATTATCCATGACGTTTTGGGCATGTCGAAGATCTCGGCACAATGAGTGCCACCGAACCTGTCTACGCAGGATCGACAGTACCGCCTGCATTCGTCAAAGGAGCTTTTGAGCATCTATGAAAGCGACCCAGAAGGTTTTTTCGCCCGCCTTCTGGCTGGGGATGAAACGTGGCTTTAACAGTGGGACCCCAAAACAAAACAACAGTCTATGCAGTGGAGGCATTTAGGGTCCCGCCCCCCCCCCCCCCCCCCCCCTGAAAAAATTTAAGACACGACGCTCGAGGAAGAATATGATGGCAACAGTTTTTTGGGACGCAATCAAAAGGGATCGTACTGAATTATTATCTGGGAAACAGCAGGGCAAAAACAGGTGAATACTATGCCAATGTTCTCCGCAAACTCCGTGAGGCCATCGTGGAAAAACGACGAGGATTGGTAAGAAGAGGCGTCCTCCTCCTGCGTGAAAACGCCCCCGTTCACAAGTTTGCGTTGCCCAGGCTATCGTTCGAGAGTGTGCTTTCGAAGAGCTTGACCACCCACCCTACAATCATGATCTGACCCCTAGTTACTTTTTTTATTCCCGAATATGAAAGAAAGACATAAAAGAAACAAGGTTCTAGGACTTGAGGGCACAGCGAACTGCCACAGAGCAGAGGCTTGACGAGATGGAGGAAAGTTTTTTTTTGCGATGTATCAAAAGCCTTCAAGGCAAATGGTGAAAGCGCATTAGTACAAGGAGGGATTATGTTGAAAAAATGAAAGACGTTTACAACACGCTGTAAAGCCGAGTAAGAGCGCAGCTCTTCAGAAGGAAGAGGGATGGGTACTGAGGGTAGGGTATTCCCCTCCTCCCTCCTCCTCACCTCCTCATCCTCCCTGCTACTCCTCCTCCCCTCCTTCATCCTCTTCCTTCCCCTCCTCCTCCCCTTCCCCTCGTTCTTCTCCCCTTCCTCCTCCCTCCTCCTGCTCGCCGCGCCTGTCATCTTGGGAAATGTCCTATAATGCACCTCGCAGTTACGCCGACGGCGACGGCGACGCCGGCGACCGTCAAGCCGAAAACGAGCGCCTAAGAGCTGCGCTCTAAAATAATGTGTTTTTCAAAACCCTGGTCAAAAAAAAAAAAGAAGCCCTGGTAGTTCTTTTTTTTTTTTTTTTTTTTAAAGCCCCGGTAGTTTTCGTTATATACGAGCTGCAAAACTTTCTAAGCACCCCTCGTATATGCAGTATGCACCTCCGTTGCCCCACATAAACGTCCATAATGTGGGTTGCGTATAACAGTGAGACAAGAATGCAGGTATTTACCCAATTTTCTTCGGAAATGTTGTATATACAGGGTGTTTCAGGAAAGATGGACAAATTCGATATTGCGAAAACTACGCGTCGCAACAAAAAAAAAAAGGCTTGCGTCGTTTTGGTCCTGGGCCAGGGTCCTATTTAGGAAAATTATTAAAGTCTGGGATAATTAGGTTCTTAATCATTTTCGCGTAATTAACTTTTTTATATTCTGTTTAAGGGCGTGGTTTCAATTAGAAAATTGCTCAGCATCATCAAAAAACACGAAATCAACAAATTGCAGAACGATAGAAGGCACGCGAAACATTCTACGGCTTTCTGAAAAATCGCACAAATTCGACGGGTTTTTAAGTTTCGGTTTGCTATCGGAGCGCATCTCGGCCCCGGTGGCACCGCGCCCCGTTGAGAAACAACACAACCAACCTCTGCTGCGCTGCCATCGCGCGACGCAGCAGAGGTTGGTTGCACTATCTCTCCACGGGGCGCGGTGCCGCCGGAGCCGAGATGCGCTCCGATAGCAAACCGAAACTCATAAAACCCGTCGAATTTGTGCGGTTTTTCAGAAAGCCGTAAAATGCTTCGCGTGCCTTCTATCGTTCTGCAATTTCTTGATTTAGGGTTCTTTGATGATGCTGAGCAATTTTTTAATTGAAACCATGCCCTTAAACACAATATTAAAAAAGTTAATTACGCAAAAATTATAAAGAACCTAATTATCCCGGACTTTAATAATTTTCCTAAATAGGACCCTGGCCCAGGACCAAAACGACACAAGCCTGTTTTGTTACGACGCGTCGTTTTCGAAATATCGAATTTCTCCACCTTTCGTGAAACACCCTGTATATATAAAATGTAGTATTCTTATTAACGTGGTTTGTGTCAAGGATATATGACTGTACAGGTTGGTCGCGTTGTGTGCACCGTGCCTATCTCCAAAACCACAATATGCTGTTCTGTGAAGAGTTTGCTATTTTTCTAAGCAAATGCAAAAAGAAACATCAATTGAATTTATCAGTTGATTTTAGCATTCATTTTAACAAATATTTCAAGCCATGGATCTTCGAAGTATGTGTATCAGCGATAGGCTAAGAACGAAGTAGAAGCTCCGCCTTGATCGCCAGCGTTTTACCTTCGAAAACACATCTACGCATTGTGAATCGGAGCTTGGTGGAACGCTACAACCACGCGCTACAGATGAAGTTTCTATTGCATTTTTTTTGTGTTTTCTTCAAATGACAACCCCCGTATGTGACGTCTACGACCAAAAACATCGCTGTTGTCGGCACTCTGCTGTTGACCAAACCACGGCTATAAGATCATTCTCGGACTGTCAACATCGACGGTGTTGATTTAATAAAGCGATTGTTCCCAGTTTTCACGTTGCTTTATGCCCAAATCATAAAGCTTGTCGTCGCAACTTATGATAAGCAGCCCGGACCACAACTTGTGATGTCACGGTCAAGCAAATCCTGGACGCGACCTCACGTATGAAAACCATAAAAGCCTGCTCACACATATAGCGGAGCGCTACAAGCACAGCGCTGACCTCGCGCTTAGCACGTGCTGACGGGAGCGTTCACGAGCTTTGCATCGCGCCGTCAGAACTGTTGCTGATGGCAGACGATAAGTAGCTGACGACACGTGATCAGCGCTTCGCTGCATGTGAGAACCGGCCTTAAGAGCGCACCACCAAAACATTTCGGCGCTAGTATCTACAAATACCATTGCGTCTGTTTGGCAAACGAATTTCATGGCGTTGCAGAGTGACTCCGCATAAAGAGTATACTAAGGACGAAGAACACTAAATGACACTGAATTGGCCCGCATCTCAGGGGTGATGAATTGTGGATACGCGGGGAATCAGGTTTCGTGTCTCCCTCGCCAGACACTCGCTTGAGCCGCTTTTTTCCATGATCAAGACTGGAAGGATTCTCGCATGCATATTCCGATTTAGATTACCTTTTTTGCCTGTCTGTTCATAGATCCGAAATGAGGCGCAGAGAGATGTGCACGCGCTCTTTCAATCTCTAGACGGTGAGGGAATGAGTGAGTGGATGTGATGAAAGCGGCCCTGGACGGCAGAGCACCTATCTCTGATTGGGAGGATGACACATGGTATTAAATGGCTAGCTTCGTCTTTCTCTACTGACTGTTCAGTCACGTTCGGACGCAAGACAATTCGCGCGCGAGTAGAAGACGATGTTCTTGTTCGCTTTGATTGGGGGAAGACAGCGGATAGAAACCAGTGCTGTATGTAATCCTCCAAAACAGGAACGAAATCTCGCCCCTCGTTCCTTCTCAATCTTGGAACAAGTTCCGGTTACAGGTACCAGTGGTTCGAAACAAACACGTTTCCGGCCCGTTTTGAAGTTTGGAACGTGTCGGTATGTTATTGGTACGTTTTTGGTGTTTTAATGCAGTGTCGGGCTGGCTAATCAATTGATGAAATAAAAGAGGCAGGTGAAAACATCCACATCGAACTAAATGTCAAGTCGACACCATCACATTTGTTCCAGGTCTTTGTTTTCCACTATCTCTAGATAACTTCTTTATGTCATGAAGGCGGACGTTGAAATAGTCGATAATAAAATCCTAAAGGCCTACAAATTTTGGATGAAATTGCCGATAAGTAGAACAAAAAAAAAATATTAACTGCGTTTTGTTTTGTTGTTACCTCGAATCTGTAACCAGCTCCCGTTTCAGTTCCACCGATGCAAAATGAAACGACGCCGTTCCTTCGTTTCTCCTAAAAAATAAAAAAAATAAACGCGTTCTAGAAACTTCGTTCCTTGGAACGCCGTTTCCTTTCCGTTCCCGTTTCCAGAGAAGATGGCTCTAGCCTAAAGGGTACAGGGCAAAAGAAAAGTTTAAAGACCAATTTTATCTTTCGGGGGAATTTGAAAAGTTTATTTCTTTCTGCACATTATTTATTGTCAGGCTGTTCTGAGAACGTTATGTTTCGGGTTCAAAAACACTTATTTGTTTAAAGCAAATAGCTGGTGAACACGCCCCCTTTTGAAATACGCTCCTTGTTTATCGGTAACTTTACTAACAAATAAAATAAGATCCAGATCTAAAAGCACGCCCGGAATGAGCAACATTTTAAAAATTCTCTGGCAACCATTGTATAGCTTGGGAGGCACTCACTTGATCGAATGACGTTTGAGCGAACGCCCACGTTTCAGCGAATGACACTTTAGCGAATAGTCGGACGCCGCGAAGCGGCGTTTTCGGGTGGGCCAAATGGGTTCACATTTTTGTAATGAGCCGACACAGACTGTCGCCGCGAAGCGGCGAAAGCGCAGCGCGGCGGATGGGTTAACGCGCGCCCCCGTTATTCGCTAAAACGTCAATTCGCTCAAATGTTGCTGTTCGCTAAAATGTCATTCGCTCATGTGATATGGACCCGTATAGCTTTCTTTTTAACCATGAAAATCCCGAGACGCTGTGCACTTCTGTCCCCGTATGTGTTTTCAAGCGCCTGTGCTTTCGAAAGAGAGAATGGCGACTCTGGATTCTGTACTTTCATTCAATGGTAATTGCATCGCACTAGCCAATATTTTGAAGTCCTATAGATTGAAGCCTCGGTGGAACACCATCAAGTAGCTGAGAGAAGTTTACCGCAGTAAAATATACTTTGCGCACTCAGCGACACGACAGGTCACAAAAGTGGCCCGGCAAGCAAGGCGCTAAGCCGAAAAACAAAGAAATGACGGTTACAATGACTACCAAGCTGGCAGCTATCAAGAGATGATTCTGAGAGTGTTGGTGCCAATAGCAAGCTGTCATTCACCTGTTTTTTTTTTTTTTACTTTAGGTTTAATGTTTTTAAAGAGTAGCTTTCAGCACACATGTACCATTATCTCCTTAGCCTACCATTATAGAGGGTTGATTTTGCATTCCTTCCACCTACGTAGGTGCTGAAACGTACTGAACTAAAAATAAATATATGTACCCAGCAGCTTTTGTGTTACACATTTTTTAATACACTAAAGGAGCTAACATTTCTCTACTTGGAAGAACTTGATGAGATTTTAAATTTTCAATTGGTTTAAATAATTCTAGTTCGTAGGAAAAACACATTTTTCAACAAAATGATACAAATATATGACAGGAATACTCCTAATCCTTACGGAGAACAATGCTCCTCAACATGGACTAAAATGCTTGGGGAGTGAAGGACTTACCCTGTGCCCTTAACTTCTACCCACTGTCTTTACATTCAAAGCTCGGTGCCCTGATGCCAACGCGCACTCTCATCTCATTTTCATACTTAATTTCTTTTAATACACTCTGTTTCCTTTAAGTGCGAGGCTCGCTCGCCCTTAAAGAGTGTCCTTGAATCTGAGTTCTTTTAAATCCTAATTTATGCAGGCGTAGTTTAATTTTACTACGTTGTGAAACTATGTATCACCCACTCGTGTCAAGACCCCAATAATGGCTGACAATATCAATAAGTGAATGAATAAATAAATAAATAAATAAAAGCAGAAGATGCTACAAGCGCGACATCCAGGCTCTCAGAGTCTCACCCAAGCACGAGCGCTCGTACAGTGCCAGTACCAGAAACGTTCATCCTTATATTTTTTTATTAATTTTGAGCCACACATTATAAAATATGGTCTTATAGCCTGCGATATCAGCAACCACCTTGCAGATTTTCTTTGTATGAATAAAAATATTTGTAGACGTAACAAATTTACACTTTGTTTCAATGCACTGCTGCCGACCGCCTAGGCGCGTTTCTGATAAAGTCTGAACAATACAAACTGGGCTGAGGTTTTGACCGAAACGAATGCAAATCAAGCTTACAAAGCAGTTCTTCATACATTCAAAACTATTTACGATAAGCACAATTCTTATACATAAATCAAGCGTTTTAGGAAAACTCGAAAAGCATAGATAGCACAAGAATTAATTGCCAAGATACAAATGAAAAGCACGCTATATCAAACTTTCATAAAAACAAAAACGCAGAAAATCTTCAAACATTTAAGACGTTCGGGAATATCCTAAACAAATTATTAAAGAAATGTAAAGTTCTCTACTACCACAGTTTGTTTAATACGGTATCGCATCGCACTGGCGTGATGTGGAGAAAATTAAATTATATTTTAATAGTAACGATATGCCAACCAGTATACAATCAATAACCCACAACAATATTGACTTTACCGGTGGATCCCTTTCTAACCTATCTAACGGAGATTTATAAAGCTTGGACCTGGGTTTGGGCTAGTTGGTTGTGGTACATAGCTGAATGTGCTGCGCTGCGAAGTTCTACTGAACAAACGCGTGACCAGAAAATGACGAAAACAATGTAACTCATTGATTTCTTTTCATTTTCTGGTCACGCGTTTGTTCTGTAGAACTTCGCAGCGCAGCACATTCAGCTATTTAAAGGCTTTTTTGTATACCTAGGAGGGAATTCAAACATAACCGGGGCTTGTCATGTTATTAACCGCAACACTGAAGATACCATTTATTTAGATCTGGTAACTGCAGAAGAGGTGATGTCAGTGTTCCGCACCGTGAAGCAGTAGTAGTAGATTAGGGTTTTATGGCACAAAAAACCTCAATCTACTACTACCGTGGACATCCGTCATAGTTAATACGCCGATGGCACACAAATGCGTCTTGTTTTACATGTTATGGACATTATCGGCTGTCATCTGGCACACATTTTTAATATTTGTTTGAAAACGGCCCCATTGCCTAAAACATTCAGATAGCTGACTTGGTGGTTCTTAATAAAAACGTCATATAAGTTATATAAACAACTACAGGCCTGTTTCACTTTTTCCGGTATATCAGAAGGGTCTAGAAAAAAAAAATATTTGTAATCGTCTTAGCAAATGTTTAGATGATCGTAACATAATTATACTCTGTTTCACCTTATGATGTACCGCAGGAAAGGCTACAAGCGCGAGCTCCTTGCTCTGGGACACAAGCTCTCGTGACTTAAGAACAGCTGCCAACGCTATGAACTCGCGCTTCTAGCCTTCGCTGCGGTACGACATAAGGTGAAACGAAGTATAGACAATCCGAACTCAAGTTTAGAAACAAAAAACGCTCTACGTAACTTGCTTTGCTAGACCGAAATAAGTTATTATAGGCACCATTGAAGTAAACAATATTGTCCTGGGAATATTTATTGATTTCACGAAAGCATTCGACTACAATTATTACCAGGTGCTCATTTGAAAACTTGAAATGTATGGTATTACAAGACATGCTGCTCTTCTTATCAAATAGTATTTAGAAACTCGGCACCAATTCGTTAATATCCACAATGACTCCTCCGATATTAAACCAATTGATTCTGGAGTACCACAGGCCAGCATACTGGGACCGTCACCCTTTAAGATATGTCTCAATGACATTGTTATCGTTGCGCAGCAGGTAAAGTACATAATTTACGAAAATGACACCAGCCTTTTTTTCTAGCTAAAACGTGTAATGAGTTGTCGCATGTAGCTACTGACACCATTAAGCATCTAGAAATATGAACTAGTGCAAATATTCTCAAAATAAATAAAAATAACACAAAGGTCATCCTTTTAAGCTCAAAAATAGCTATCTTGATCTTCCAAATGATATTTATTTGGACTGCTCGCCTATTGAAATAGTGCGTTTAAAACTGTGCAGGTGGTTTTCACAAACAGGATGGCATGCACTAAATATGTGAATTATATCACTTCTAAGCTCGAATGTATCAGTGGTATGTTACACAAACATCGTCATGTCCTTTTAACTGAAGTTAGGTTGTTTTTTTTATAACTCATTATTTCTAACCCATCTGAACTGTAGTCTAGTCTGAGGTACGATAGCCAAACCTAATCTAAAAAAAAATATTCTTACTTCAGAAAAGCAAGTGATAAGAATCGTGTGCGGCGTGCCTTATAGTCATCCTACTAACCAACTTTTTGAGGGGCTGAGTGTTCTAAAATATTTAAATACTATGAATTTCGACCTTGTATGAAGTATAAACAGGAATATATTGAGACAAATAGCTTTTTTTTTTTTTTACTTTTAGCATAACCTAGAAACAAACAGCATACTCCACTCGCCACTCAAATCCCTGGGTAGTACGGGCATCACGCATACAATATCGCCTTCAGACGATTAAAAGGACCCTGCCGCCATTACTTGTTACATCGCCACCGACGCCGGTGGTTGCGCCCAGAGAGACGAAGCCAGTTCTTGGGACAACTAAAATAATGGTTTATTCAAGCAGAAGGCAATATATATCAGTGTACTTGTTAGTGAGCGCGTTGGTAATGATGTAAGTTTAGAAAGAGTTGTATACGTCTTTACGTGTATGACTCTTTCTAAACTTATATTAGTGGGGGGGCGGGGAAAGAATGGTTACAAAGAGAGGGAGAGGGACTACTGTCGCTTCAGTCGCTAACAATCAGGAGTGGGAAAGGAGAACAAGGAAATGTGGGACGGGGGGAGGGGGGGGGGAATCAAGCGCTGCTGCCAAGGTGACACAGCAGAACCCGATCACAACACTTCTCTTTTCTTAAAATTGGAAAATCTGCGCTCAGTTTCGTTGCCTTTCTGGATCCTCGAAGAGTGTGTCAGAATTGCCTATGTGAAACTTCCAAGGGGGAGATGGTTGCGTCGCCACCTGATCTAGTGGCCGGGTCACATCAGGAGCCTGTTGATGGGACGTCTGCCCGTCGGGGTTTGGAATGTGTGGGGACAAGGATCGTTCTGAGGTACCTATTAAATTCGGCGAGTTTCTTGGTGGGGTACCCGTGTTCAGGCCAGGCACACTCATAGACGCTGGGTCATGGCGAGGGCGTACTTGATCGATGTGGCGTGGAACAACTGCTGACGAGTCTCCACGGTGACCATCCGAGAGGCCAGTGTAGACTTGACGCGCCCTGGCGTCTATTTGTCTCCAGCGCCGTTGTTGCGCACGTAGGCGCTATTTTCTGGGACAACCATTCAGTCGTCGGGTCCTTGGGGTGGCTCTGCGTCAGTTGGAGGAAAACGTGGGTCCAAGCGAAATCGTATCTGCTACCCCAAAAGCACGTCTCATGGCGATTTTTCACTGTTCCGCGGCGCCCGCCTGCAGTTGAACAGAAATCATATCAGGTTTTCTTCCATCTTTCATTTTTCGGAGGTCATCCTTTACTGCTCGTACTGCTCTTTCTGCTGTTAATTGCGGGTGTTAAGGCGCTGTCCGCAGATGCTTAATGTTTTTCTTTTCTACGAAACGTGGGAACTCCTCACTGGTGAACGGGGATCCGTTATCAGAAACCATGGTACGCGGCACACCGAAACGGCTAAGAAAGATCAAGGTACACCTAAGCATTTCTTATGAGTTGTGAATGCGAAAGCATGCAAGTTGCTCGTCCGCTTCCTTTTTCGTGAGCTGCATACTTTTCGTCGCCGGTCAGCGCGTCTGCTCCCCTGGGTAGGGTGACCTAGGACGCACCGTGTTAACGGCGCGCTGATGGACACGCAGCGCCATGGGGTGGGCGGTCGTGGAAACTGACGAGCGCAGCAGCCAATGGGAGCCCCGTCGACGCGCGCCAGCCAATGGAACCGAAGGAAACCAGGTGTCATTTTCGCGCTTCGAACTGATGACGTCAGCTTGCTTTGTGAGACAGTTAGTGCTCCAAGCAGTCACCGTTAGTGCTTTCGCATTAAAATGCTGCGCAAACAGCTAATCGTGCTTGCAGTGTTGGCGTGCTTCATGGGCACCGTCTTGATCCATTTAGTGTGGGTATCCACGACCACTACAACCATTTTGCCTTCTAGCGGGCCCGCAAAGTCTATGTGAATGCGAGATCATTTTTCTTGGGTTTAGGTCCAATTCACCGGTGGGGCTGCCATCGGCATGAGCAAATTGCTTGCGGAATTCCTGCAGTCAGCTGAGAGTTCTTCAATGTCACGGTCTAGGCCCGGCCAAAAAGCAGAGACCGTGCCACAGACTTCATAGCCCAAGAGCACTGGTGTGTTCCGTGCAAGAGTTTCAACATTCCCTCCTGAGCTTTAGCCCGGAAAATAACTCAATTCCCCCAGTACACCAAGTCGTGCGCCACCGACAGCTCAAGCTTACTGTCCTAAAATGAACGCAAGGACTGATCTGGCTCCATTTTACCTCTAGGCCAGCGATGTATTATATGGTATTTGACGTGAGCTAACGTGGAGTCAGCCGCTGTGAGGTATTTCGGTTCTTAAGTCGTTACGACCACCTCGTCTAAACTTTCAAAAGTCAAGACATAATCTGGGGGCTCACCTTCGGCCGCCGGCTCCATCGATGGCAGCGGCAGTCTGCTGAGGGCGTCTGAATTCAGTAGCTTCCTCCCGGGAACGTTCGTTCGCCGTCATCACCCATCTTTTCTGATCCA
Organism: Ixodes persulcatus; assembly: GCA_013358835.2. Taxonomy (NCBI): domain Eukaryota; kingdom Metazoa; phylum Arthropoda; class Arachnida; order Ixodida; family Ixodidae; genus Ixodes; species Ixodes persulcatus. The sequence continues at coordinate 52,402 of JABSTQ010001246.1, read as the reverse complement.
AGCACGTCACCTGAACGCCCGACAGCCATCCCAGTACTGCATCCCTTTGTCTTGGAAAAATTGCCGGTGCGGACGAAATCCCAAAACACTGCCTGTTATAACAAAATAGTCGTTTATATGTGTTGATCACGCAAAGCTTCTGAGAGGCTTCATCGAGGGGACCCTGATTCTTTGCATCCCGTAAATCCAGAGTGCTAAACCACTCGCCGCCGTTTAAAACCGCAAACATATTCACAATAACGGGCAGAGGGTACGGTTCGATTGCACACACTGGATTCAAGGTGGCTTTGAAATCGACGCAGATTCTCTCGGTTCCGTCTTTCTTTAGAACCGGCAATATCGGGGTTGCCCTTTCGGAGTGTGCAACAGGCGACGGTACACACACACACCCAGACTTACCTGTCTAACTCTTGCGACACCTTATTACGAAGGGTATACGGAATGGGTCTTGCCATGATTAGGCCCAAGTCTGTGGTGAAAACTACCTGGTAGTCCCCAAATATGCTGTGGACTGTCGCGCTGCTTCCCTGGTCTTTCCCTGGGATATCTTGCGTAGCCATTTGCAGCACCGAAGCCCCTGCGTAGTTCAGCTGGGTCAGCAGATCACGACCGCATAGTCTTGGTCCTGAGCAATCTAGCACACTCAGCGTACAGTCCACGGAGACATTCTTGTAGCGCACGGAAAGTTTGAGGTCACCCAGCACCCCCGTATAGCAGGACAGCTTTACGCGTGATGGTTCCTACTTGGGCCAATGGTTGCGACGCTTCTCAATCAGCTCCCGGGTTATCACGCATACAGGAAACCCTGTATCCACTTGCAACGGCAGATCCACGCAATCCCGTGCGAATGTGCGGCGAATTGGTTGTGAGCCAGTTTTTTCTTGCAGACACGAAAATGCACATATATGTATCTTTACTGTTTTCGTCCTCTGTCGCTGCTTCTGCCGCAGTCAGGGCTTTCGCACAAGCTGACGTTTTGGATTGGTCTGGGAGTGCAGCACGGCTTCGGCATTTCTTCACCAGATGCCCCTGACGTTCACAACGAAAACAGCGTGACTTCGCCCACCCACAACTGCCATCATCGTGCTTGGCCATTGGAAAGGGTATCCAACCCTCGCGCCCATAGTGGCTAAATTGAGAACTATATCTAAGGTGACAATAGCAACATAGATTATTTGCTTATTGTTTCGATAGCAGCGCTCATCATACGTAGCCGAACCTTGCGTCACCGTTCGGCTGGAGCTCGTGTTCAATCAGTGAAGCCGAGCGTGAACGCAGCACTCGTGGAGTTTTTTACTTAATCTTTCTCGACTGAGCAGCGGGGGAAAAATCAGCGACGAGTCGTGTCCAATTTTTTCTCGCGCTCAACCGAGAAAAATGATGTGGAGAATTTAGTGCACCTGCCCTGTGTTGGTAAACACAAAATTCTTGGGAAAACGAGGTGCACATGGCGCCTCCCCACCTTTCGATCTAGTCGCCAATACAGTGAATTGGACATGGAGTAGATTCACGTTTTGTCGTTTTCTTCCGGATAACGCTGGAAATACTGGAAACACCCTTACCCGACAAAGCACCACACTCTGTTCACCTCCAAGCTGAAAGCTCTTTGTAATATTGTCAGCCCTGCGTGATGGCTGCAACAATCATGCGTCTATCTCCACGTGATCACTCTCCCTCCCCCCTTTCCCACCCCCTCATATCCGTGCGAAGAGGTTCGGGTCTGGCGATGAAAGTGAGACGGGTCATCATATTCGACGCCCGGGCCTGGCAAGGCTCGATCGCAATGCTTGCTTAGGCGTAAATGGAGTAAAAGCCTTTCCAGCACTTATCGCCTAGGCACAAAATGCCGAGTTACTGGGCTGTGACTGTATACGTTTTATCCAATATTTAGCGGAAGATAACTAACACGCATGCTCAGAAGTCGTTTCACGGCCAAAAAGGCTAAGATGACAGCTAGCATAATCTATTGGAAAGGTGAATAAAAGATTCGGCACATTGGTACCTGGCTTAGCCCCATTTTTCCTTGAAAAAAAACAAAAGTATTTTGACGTATAAAAACATGCGTTCAGTTCAGGACTTCTCAAAATACTAGGAGTGCTCAAAGTTTGCTGTCGGCGTTAAGTTCTCATTTAGAATTGTTTTTTCTCGTTCAGGGAACGTGAACGACAAAAAGAAACGCGTTGAAAAACACGGCAAAAAAGCCAAAACGTGCACTTGATCTTGTCATACCGCTGTCTCAAACGGTTTGTTAAAGGGGCGATGCAACGATTTTTGTGCTTTCCGCAAATACCGCTTAGAACAGATCCCTGACGTTCCCCGAAGACGCAGAAGAAAATTAAAGAAAAACGAGCGACGTTCACCCCCTCAACTCGCAGCCAGAACAAGCGGCCACGTGATCTGGAGCCGATTATTTCCCTCCAATGTTGATCATGGCCACGCGCTGGGGTTGGCAAAGCACAGGACAGGGCCGGAGTTCCAGGCATTGTTATGGTTCGGCTATTGTCGTCATTCCAGCGATTAGACACGGTCCACTACCCGAATGCTTCTCAAGCTACCGAGTATTCGTATCCCAAACCGAGTGTTCACGCAATGCTGGGGTCCAATATATGAGCCGCATTCAAATATCGTCACGGGGCGGTATTGGAACCGCCCAGCTACGTCATCAAGTTTTGCGAAGGAGAGATCAAATGAAAACGCTCGCTTCTGTCCTTGAAATTACAACGCAACAAAGGAGTTTCTTGGCCAGTGGCGTTTTGCACGAGTATTCTTAAGTTCCACCAGTGCCAGTAAGCTCCTGTAAAGTGAAAAACACTTCAATTGAATATCATTGCACCGCCCCTTTAAGCTCATTGTCAGCATAGCAACAAAGCGTCCGCTGAAGTTCGTCTGCCATGGGACAGGTGCCTTAAGAAGCATCTTGAAAATAGTGATAGCTGGTATGAATACTTTATGGAACTCCTTAAAAGTAACGCCTTACTATTACGTACATAGTTCTCTCGACAACAAAGTAATGACCCAATTACATGTTAAGAGAAAGATTGAGTAATCTATTTTGTTAGTATTTGTTGGATAAGAATCAATGAGTAATGGTGTTTAACTACTTCTGGAGAGAAACGTGTACAACCAAAACACTTAACCTAGTTCTAACACGAGCTGGCGCATGTAATTTGCACGACGAAAAAACGCTAGATATAACATACAAACCTGCAAAATGTACGTCAGTGCATACACAATTATCCCTCAATGAATGCGGTAGAAAGTTAAAAAAATGGACGAACAATATTTGAAGCAAATACTGCTTCATAAACACGACTCATAAACAGTAACCAGAAAACCACGCACTACTTTAAAGCTGAGGTAACCTTTTGAATCGCAGCTACAACTAACGAACCTCGTTAGACGTTGAGTGGGTAACGATCAACGGTATTAACTTACTTTATTTTGGGGGGGTGTACATGTCTCGTAGTTCATACTTTCGGTCGTGTTTTGGTCGCTTCAAGGTAGCACTTATATGATTTGATGACGAGCAACTCTTAAATATTTTCTTTTAGTTTCATCAGAGATGACTGAGTACAAAAGTTCTTCATCGCAGCAACAAGACAGTAAGTGTATCTGTCTTCATGTTATCAAAGTTATGTAATATCAGGACGCACATAAACATTTATATGATTTCGTTCTTCAGATAAAGGGTAAGTTAAAATGATATGGACGTTTCATGCTGTCACCAACCCGGCTGTTTGTTTTTGTACACAGTCATTCATTGTGTCAGTCTAGTTGTGTGTAGTTTAGCTAATGTTTGGTTTAATAAGACGCGACATAGCGATCTTTGAAGAATGTAAAATTAAAGCTTTATTTTTGTTTCTTAATTTAGACGTTTAAAATTACCCTTCTTTATTGAGGTTCACGGTATGATTCTATGCATTCTACTTCCGTACCTGCTTTCATTCGATTTGGGATGATGCAACAGAGCTATGTTCGCTCCATTCATGTTTTCCCCTTTACCGATTTTCTGTCATGCACAAATTCAATGGCTTTATTTATCTTTTTTTCGAACACATTTTCACAATACATAACAATTCATGACGGGAAGGGATATTGTTAAACCGCTCTTAAAGGCCGACGACCAGTTCGCGCTTTCCACTTTTCCCTCGCTACCTCCTTTCCGCCTTCTACCCTGTCCACGGTTGCCTGGAGTCTGGTCGTCGGCCTTTAAGAACACTGCGCAAAACGAAATCTAAGCACATTAACAAAAGAAAGTGCAGCAAGTTTTACATAGAAGTCATCTTGCCAGAATTTATTTGAAAGGTTAACTATCTGAAATTAAAAAGAAATGGCTTTATCTGTCAATGAACGTAAGTACATTTGCAGGACTTAAGTCACTTAGAATGTTTAAAAATCAAAGCGGGCCATTCAAGTGCTTTGGTATTTCGTGAAACGCAATGTGAGCACTGAAACTAAAAAAAGAAAAGAAACACAATGTTGTTTTAATTAAAGAGTACCTGCACTTAACTCCACTATTTGGTTAGTGAAAAAAACAAAAAATGACCATGTAAAAATGTTACGTCAGATGGATGTCGTAATCCCAACCAGAATCGCTGCGAATAATGCAATGAGAAGTTTCTCAGCGGGCCACCATCACGTAGTTTGTGGAGTCACATTTGTACACCTGTTTCCTCGGTCGTGCTTTTTCAGTAGTGTCCTCTGACAAGTATTTTTCCCGTTGTTTTTTTAATTTTTTCGGTTTGCCTACCAGTTGCTAAAAAACATCTTTTAGTTATATTTTTGCTACTCATCTTATACTATTTACAAAACGCTGAATGTTGAAGACGTCGGGTGGTTCGTTCATATGCAGACTTAGGAAAGTTGTTCATTCATAAGTTGATGATATCACGTGTGTTCTAAATTTATGCTGTATCATTTTACGTATTCGTCGCGGAGAATTCGAAGGCTAATATATCATAGTTGTAAATCAGTGCACTCTGTTTTCCGTTTTTCGTTGTGGTGACTCCCTGAGAAGTGTTCCCGCTTTTGTCTTCTGTCGCTGAATTCACATCAGAATGTCGTAAACTCGTAGCTCCAAATCAAAGCTCTGCTCTAATCACTCTGTGTCGGCCGGCCATGAACGGGATTTAGGGTTGCAGGATGCTGCTGGTTTTTTCCGCAAACACCAGAGAGATTGAAGGATGGTACTGCGTAGTCGCTATTCCTGTTAGATGAGTCCGCTGTGTCACAAGGGCAAGTATCATGCCACGCCACATGCAGAGGCATCCGTTATTGCAGAGGCGTCTGTTATACAATTTTAGACACGAAAATATACTTAATTTTATAGTACGTTAATAAACGATATTTTTCTTAGAAGTCGCGCTCTGTCTTGCTCTGCCCGAACATTCCTGTGCAATAGTTCCTCTCATTTCTTGGGCGAGCGAAGGCGAGGATTCAAGCACGAGCATGCTGCACTAAAGGGTTCGATGCAGCCTGAAGTAACGCGAGCGCGCACGTGCGCGCGCCATGTTACGTCACGCTGTTGCAGAGCCTTCACTCTACAGTCCGACGCCTCGGCGTAACCATCGCCACGAGGGGCGACCGGCGCGATTTGGCGGCGCCGGCGCGAAATAGGTCTTGCTCTATTTCGCGCCAGGTTAGCCCGACCACAGAGATGGCAAAATTACATTTAAAAAGTAATTAAATTACGTTACTAATTACTTTTCTGAAAACTGCGAAAATGTAATTCAATTACATTACAAATTACCGCAGACTATAAGTAATGATATTTCATTACAATTACTTTCCAAAAGTAATGAACTTACTTTGACATTACTTTTGTATACCTCGAGGCAGTAATTCGTGCTCATTTTATTTACCGCATGTGTACCAAACCTCAGTCCATTTTAGTGTTGACACTGCAACAGCCTTATGCGCCTCAAAGTGAAACTTACTGAAAATAAGTTTTTTTGGCACACACGGCTTGAGTGTGAAATATGACGAATAGCTTGTTTAGATGTGACTCAAAGACAGTCGACTCAGCGGTTTCGCCGTTCATTCAACAGTGAAGGTCCTGACTAAAAGGGTGTTCCGTCTCACTGATTTAGACGAAGTTATAGTGCGTGTCAGTCTGTTAAGTCGGGTCATCGGAGCTCGTTCTTACAAGAAGTCGTCACGTGAAACGTTTCTCTTCCGCCCCGGAAGCAGTGTGATCCAATCGTCCCAAGCGCACTAGTTGAGGTATTCCCGGTCACTCCTCTCAAGGATTTTTGTTTCAACCACCCGAATAGCTCAAGTTTTTGCGCATTGTCACACAAAGGGCCTGGATAATTGCTTAACAGATGCGTCGCGAGTTGAGGAAAGGAATGTCGTGAACTTCCTAAATTGTGTACTTTCCCATCAAATGGGTGGCGATAGTAGCTTGTAGGATTATTCCAGAATAAAGTTTCCATAGAAGGCAGCAAGGCATACCGCGAGCAGCACCTGATTTGCCTGAGGACTCACCAAACGTTCTGCGGCCTTGACAAGGCACTTGGAATTAACTATTTATTCCGGCCGTCTGTTGTTCACACTGGTCGAAGCTTACGGTTTGACTCTGATTGACGAAAGAACAAGAAGGTTGGGGATCTGCTTCTCCTGTCCTCTCAGGTTTTAAAATGTGTTGACCTCACTGGTTATGTGACCTTCACCTTGTAGCCTAAAAGCCTTTCATCCCTAAGCTGACAGTGCTGTGGAAGCTACGTGCTCGTTGGAACACTAACACGTCTATTTTTTGCCACGTAAACACGCTCTCGTTCATACCCACGCGCAGAGAAAGGGGCGAGTCAGGTGATGAAAAAGAGGTGTTTTATTGGTTCTGGTCAGCTCGCAGCTCCCACCGCACTGTCAGCTTAGGGATGAACGAAGTACAGTATCGGTGTGGTAAGGTGACGCCGGGAATCTGTCTTGCCTGGAGTTCGTAAGCCGTGGCCTTCCAGCGAAGTCTACACGTAAGCTTTTCTCCTTCGCCTTTTCAGCCGGCCTTTGTGCGTCTGTTTAATGGACCTTTTCCGAGAAGCGTTCTGCGCACGCGCGAGCACTCGATGCCAAGCGGCGGAAGTCGGCACTAGAAATCGAGGAAATTCGGAAGGAGGCTGTGGATCAGCGAGTAGAACACGTAATTGCAACATATATATAATTGTGTTACACAAAAAAAAGAAAGTGGACGGAAAGAAAAACATGACGCTTGGGTGGACGCCACAGATCCCCCTCTTTAGAGTCGCGTTGGGCACGCGCCGCTGCTGGGAGAGCGAAGAAACTGGTAGCGTAGCTTCCATTATTGATTGGTAGCGCAGGTAGGTCACTTCCTCGATTTTTAGTTCGTGCAGCCACCGCCTGGTGCCATCGGTATGTGAAAAAGGTCCATTCCTCGTACGAGGCTTTGCATTCAGATGGTCGTCGTTTATTTTCTCTGATGGGTTTCACTTTCAGTTTTAAACACTTACCCTCGGCTGCATGCTCGGAACCATATACTTAAAAACAAATCAGTGCCAACTATCGAGAAGAAAAAAACGCCCACACACGAAAAGTTTTATTTGTCGATGTTGCTGTTAAAAGGAACAGTATATCGTCAACATGGACGAATTCAGACTGGATCGTCTCTCTTAAATTACAACCCTCCAATGAGAAGTCTCTTTCCGTTAATGCAATTGATGCTGGGATGGCATGCACGAACTGCGTTGCAAACATGAGGAGCGAAACCTCGTCCTGTCGCACGTTGCACCACTCCTGAGGATCGAGTACCACTCTCCTCAATCTATTTGCAGGCGAACAAGCCTTGCAGGCATCTACTTTCTTGCGCCTTGTCCGTTTTACGTTTTCTTTGCGCAAAGAACGTTTTCCGATCTGTTCCAGCCAAACAAGGACACGCTTTTCCGGCGCGACTGATACTCCTAGGTACAGCATGTTTGGCGAGACAAAACGTTCTAAAGCAATCTTCGGTGAGAATCAAATCTTTCTGGGCGTCAAGAACAATTTTCTCAATCAATCAATCCTTTATTTCACATCAGAAAGTGATGTAGGCTGCAGGGGTAAAAAGTCAGAATTTTGACTCGACAAGGCCTCTGCAGCCTTACAATTGGCACACGGCGATTGCAACTGTTAATATTTAGTTTTCAGCATTTAACATTGAGCGAAAAAAATCAAAAAGAACAAAAAGAACAACATGAGTTATTCACACTATCAAAGATAGCAATATATATATATATGTATATATATATTGGGCACATGACGACGTATTTAGACACATGACGACATATCTAGGTACATGATAACCTATGTAGGTACAATATGACAGGACTGTAGAAATAATAATCGTATTACCTCAAGGATAACTGAAATATACAGAAACACGACCCCACAATAAAAGGATTCCCGATTGGATCGCTTTATCTAAGGGAGCAGTTTTCTCCCGCAATACATATGATGATGTACTTCACAGTATCCCTCACATATTCACTCTACAGTGTGCGGTCGCGCATGTTTATTGACTGCATCGTAGTGACGCAATGCTATCGATAAATTCACTATCAGAACCATCGATAGTGGACTATCGATAGTAGGGTCGATACTCGACTATCGATAGTACTATCGATAGTTTTTCGATAGTCGACTATCGATAGTACTATCGATAGTTTTGCACCACTAGAACGAACACAGTTGCCGCACCGCCGCTCGCCTCCCTTCCTCCTCTCTTCGCCCAAAATCCCATCTTCGTCGTCAATGAAAGCTGAACCAAAGTTGGGATGGTAAGTTCTTTGGCTAGTTGGTGTCCCATTTGAAAAAATAAAGCGAGAAAAAGAGAAAAGGGAGCGACGCAAACTACTAGTGTCGCAAAACTATCGATAGTAAACCGTCGACAGGACTATCGGTAGGTTTACGATAGTCGACTATCGATAGTTTCCCGATGGTCGACTAACGATAATTTTCCGATAGTCGACTATCGATAGTAATATCCATAGCTTTTTGATAGTCGACTATTAATATTACTATCGATAGTTTTTCGATTCCACTATCGATAGTACTATTGATAGTTTTTCGATAGCCGACTTTCGATAGTGGACTTTCGATAGCACTATCGATAGTTTTTTTATAGCGGACTATCTATGGTACTATCGATAGTTTTTCGATAGTCGACTATTGATAGTACTATCGATAATTTTTTTTTACTATCTATAGTCAGATATCTGGCAACTATCAATACCATCGATAGTACTAGCGATAGGTTTGAACTGCTACTGCCTCGGCAAAAATGTAGACCCGTGGACTTCCCCATCCGATCCGCAACCGCAGCCCCTGGCATCCGAAACCCTGGTATCGGCATCCGATCCGCAATCTGCCAAATCTGAGTAATTTTTATCTTCGTCCGCCGGTTTACTGCGGATAATCCGCAAATATTCTGCGGATATGCAGGGCTCTGTCCAGAAGAGTCGGTAATTCCCTTCCAAACATTGCTTTGGCCAGGTTGATGTTAGTCGTCTGGTGAGCCGTGCAGTGATGTCGGAATAACAATCGCGATAGTAGGGTATTCACTGACCCGGATGACCCCCGTGCTAGCGCCTTCTTCAGTTCGCCCACGTAGCCCCGCAGGGGGCACCTGCGAAAGCAGGTGTTTGGAGAGTGGCGTCTCCACGGACCCCGAGCCCCGCAGGGGGCGCCTGCACCTTAGGTGCTAGGTGCTTGGTGAGTAGCGTCACCACGGACCCCAGCCACCTTGCGACACCACAGACCCTGAGTAAATAGTGGCTAAGACCCACCCACGTCTGGCTGTGCGTGGCTTTCCCGTGTCCGGGGAAAAGGGCATCCTGGTGGTTGAGCCGAACCCGGGGTAGGTTTGGACCCTTCGGGGCCCCCCGGGTGAGGCAATACACCACTTCGGCCCCCGCTTCCCGTAGACGGGTGTCCTGGCTTGGCCCGACCAGGATGATTCAGTCAGTCGCCACTTCTACTATCCCCTCCCTTCTTTTACCTTTGTCTTCTCCTTCTTTTCACTCTTCTCATTTCTCTTCTTTCCTTTTCAACTCTTTTGGCGGCAAGGGCTAACCTTGGGTGGCGACAGACCCCTTGTCCAGAACCACACTTGGTTATAGTACCTGGGCAGTGCTAATAGTGTAACGGTTCCAGCAAAGCCCTTTTTGTTATGGTCCGTTAACTATTCCCTTGTTGGGCTCCGTGGTGGGCGGCACACCACAGGTTCTGAACACTTTCCGCCTCTTATGGCTCCCTCTCTCTCTAAACCCGGTTCCAGGCAGGCATCCAAACGGCCCTGTCCGGAACAAGTCATCGCCAAAGCATCAGAAACAGAACACTTTGTAAAGTTTTTTGTAATTCACTCTGAAGACGACCAACGCCCTGCCGCCAAGCTGTCTCCTTTCATTGTTGCCAAAGTTCTTGAGCACTTGATCGGACACTCCTACCAAGCAAAAAAGCTGCATTCTGGGGACCTTCTTGTTCAGGTCACCACGCAAGCGCAAAGTGTGGCCATTCAAAAGATGAAAAGCATCGTCGATACCTCCGTCACGGTAACGCCGCACAGGACGTTGAACACTGTGCGTGGTGTCATCTCCGAAGAAGACCTCCTAGGTGTAAGCGAGGATGAGATCCTTGAAGGCCTACAAAACTCGGGTGTCACTGCAGTAAAGCGAATTATACTTCGACGCGAGGGTCAGGAGATCCCCTCAAAACATCTTATTCTTTCTTTTGAACGGCATAGTCTTCCAGCAACAGTGAAGGCAGGCTATCTGAACTGCCGTGTCCGTCCGTATGTGCCGAACCCCCAAAGGTGTTTCAGGTGCCAGCGGTTTGGGCATGGGTCTAGGAGCTGCCGTGGAAGAGAGATCTGCGCCAAGTGTGGCAGCAACGAACATGTTGCAGACATCTGTGAAAACACTGTGTGTTGCTCCAACTGCAAGGGCACCCATGCAGCGTACTCCCGTGTTTGTCCCCTATGGAAGCAGGAGAAGGAGATCTTGAGTTTGAAGGCTAAAGAAAACATTACATACCTTGAGGCCAAGAAACGCTGGTCATTCCTTGCACAAGGCTCGTATGCCGACGTGGCGCGCCGGGGTCCTGCGCCACGTATGGAGTCGAGGGCGACCCAGGTCTTGCTCGAAGACCTGGCTGCCGCCCTCAGGACCCCAAAGCCTACCCAGGGGCAGCGTGCTCCCTCTCTTCGCGGAGGGGGTTCGCCAGCTGCTCCCACGTCCCAAGACAGGCCAGCGCCTGCTGTGCCTGTACAGTCCGCGCGGTCCCCTACCAGGGAGAAAAAGCGAGGCCCTCGGCCTCACTCTCTGGAGAGACCGCCAGCAACCAAGGAGCTGCATGGTCCTCATGCAGCTTCTGTAATGCAGAAGGAGGCAGAGCAGATGGACGGGGTTGAATTCCTCCCAAGTACATCTGCCACCCTCCCGTCAGGTTCTGGTCGCGGCCGCGGGTTAGGTTCTCGCAGCTCCGACCCTCCCAAGCCGGCAAGCAAGCCTGCTTGCGGAGCTCGGGAGGGCGGGGCTCCTGCGCCGTCCACTTCCCCATCTACCCCTGGGTCTGACCAGGAGGAGATGGAGTGGCAGAATCCAAAGACCAAACATAAAACTAAAAAACCTGTGATCCCTCCGAAGTGATTACACTTCTTTCACTCTTCACCCGTGTGTTCGTAATTTTATCTTTATAATGGTTTCAGTGCTTATGCAGTGGAACTGTCGAGGGCTCCTAAGTAACCTGGATGATGTGGAGTTTTTGCTGGAGGAACACAAGCCACGTGTGCTTTGCTTGCAGGAAACTCATTTAAACCCCAGCCATAGCAACTTCCTCAGACGGTACCAGGTATTCCGGAAGGATCGTCCGTGCTCAGTCAGTTCTTCTGGAGGAGTTGCGGTGGTTCTCCCGAGAGAAGTCCCCTGCGTACAGGTTCCACTGTCTACCTCACTGGAAGCAGTGGCTGTACGGTTCATGCTTCACAAAGCTCTGACAGTGTGCTCTTTATACTTACCACCATCATTTACTTTGAAATCCTCAGATTTTAATTCGTTTTTAGACCAGCTTCCTGAGCCATTCCTTTTGATGGGCGATTTTAATTGTCACAACCCTCTATGGGGGAGCACACGTCGTGACATCCGAGGGAAAATTATTGAGTCTGTCTTATTCTCGCGAACACTTTGTCTTTTTAACACCGGTGAGCCTACCTTTTTTAGCTGTCAACATCTTTCTTCATCATGCATTGATCTCTCTATTGGGACTGCCACACTTTTTCCCAACTTTTCGTGGCATGTGGATCCTAACCCATATGGTAGCGACCATTTCCCCATTATTTTAAAGTGCACTGCTCCTTCATCCTCTCTCATGACACGTTCGCCACGCTGGAAAGTAGACCAGGCAAACTGGGCCATGTTTGAAAGTTCATCTGAGATTAACCCTGAAACTTTAGTTGGCTTGGATGTGAATGATGCCTGCAAATACCTTACTGCCTCTATAATTGAGGCAGCTCAGAAAGCTATTCCACAGACTTCTTCACGCCTTCCTGTTAAGCCGAAGCCTTGGTGGACTAAGGAGTGCAGTCAGACTCGAAAAAAACAAAATTGCTCATGGGATGTGCTACGCCGGTACCCGACCCCTCCTAATGTTTTAGCCTTCAAACAGGCTCGGGCGAAGGCTCGATATGTTCGTCGTCAGTCCAAAAAGACGACATGGAAGAAATACACCTCCTCCGTTAATAGTCACACCAGTGTAAAAGTTGTCTGGGAAAAAGTGCATAAGATTAATGGGGATTATCGAGCCTTCTCCATACCGCTTTTTGTTCTGCCAGGTGGTGTACTGCCTAACCTTGAGCAGCAGGCCAATATTCTAGGGGAGCACTTTGCATCTGTAGTCAGGTTCATCGCATTACTCGGCAGCATTTTTAAAGCATAAAAGTGCTGTAGAGAAGAAGAAATAAATTGTTCTGGAGGACTACGAGAACCCTATAATAGGCCATTTACTTTTCGAGAATTACAGGCAGCGTTAAATAAAAGTAAAAATACGTCCCCGGGACCCGATCGAATTCACTACTGTATGCTCAAGCATTTGCATTCCAATACCCTGCAGGCGCTTTTAAACTTTTTTAACCAGATCTGGAGAGAAGGTGTCTTCCCAGATTCTTGGAAAAGAGCCGAGGTTATCCCGCTCCTCAAGCAAGGAAAGGATCCATCATTACCCTCAAGTTACCGGCCCATAGCCCTCACCAGTTCCTTGGGGAAAACCTTTGAACGGATGGTAAACTCAAGATTGGTCCATTTTCTAGAGGAAAATAACCTCCTCGACAAGTTTCAGTGCGGTTTTCGTGCCCACAGATCAACGGTGGACCACCTAGTCCGACTTGAGAAAACTATTCGTGAGGCTTTTGTTAATAGACAGCATTGTGTTTCCGTCTTTTTTGATATAGAGAAGGCTTACGACACAACATGGAGGTATGGAATCTTAAACGATCTTGTCTCGTATGGAATTCGTGGCCGAATGCTCTCACTCATCAAAAGCTTCTTGGAAGACAGATATTTTCACGTCAAGCTTGGTACAACCTTCTCTCGAAGTTTTGTCCAAGAGAATGGAGTTCCACAAGGTGGTGTCCTTAGCGTAACACTATTTTTAATAAAAATGAACTCTATTGCAAGGTCTATCCCACAGTCACTTTCCTACTCTCTTTACGTGGATGACTTGCAGATCTCTTGCTGTTCGTGCAACATTTCAGTCTGCGAGAGGCAACTTCAGCTGGGAATTAATAGTCTGATAAGGTGGGCTGATGCCAATGGGTTTAGTTTTTCACCAGAGAAGTCAGTATGTGTCAACTTTTCATTACGTAGGGGCCTGATCCTAGAGCCTAGTCTGACCTTAAGGGGGCAGGCAATTCCTGTTCGTAATGAACACAAGTTTCTAGGAGTGATATTTGATAAAAAGTTGAATTTCCGTAGTCATGTACTTTACCTGAAACAGAAATGCTCAAAGTCAATGAACCTTCTAAAGGTGCTTTCCCACAAGTCTTGGGGCAGTGATCGGGAATGCCTCCTTCGTCTCTATCGCTGCTTTGTTCGTTCGAAATTGGATTATGGATGCATAGTGTATGGATCCGCACGTCAATCTACCCTTCAGGTGTTGGATCCGATCCACCATCAAGGTCTGAGGCTTTCCACTGGTGCTTTTCGGACGTCCCCTATTCCTAGCCTATATGCTGAGTGTAATGAATATTCACTTGAAAAGAGACGATTTTATTTAGGGTTCCAGTATGTATTAAGAATTCGCTCTATCCCTTCTCATCCGATCCAGGAAGCAATTCAGGATTCTCGCTATGAAACTACATTCCAGAACAAGCCATCTGTCGTACCCCCTTTTACGCAGAGAATTAAATCGTATTCGCAGGCGTACAACCTTGACTGTTTCAGCCTAGTTGCTCAACTTCCACTGGCAGTAGCTCCTTGGGAGTGCGTAGCACCCATAATCAATTTTACTCTGATCAAATATAATAAGCGGCAAACTCCTGTTGCTGCCCTGCAGCAGGAGTTTTCCCAGGTTGCTTATACGTACAGAGACTGTAGGAGCTTCTTCACGGATGGTACAAAGAGTGATTCTGTTGTTGGTTGTGCTGTTATAAGCGAGACATGGAAGGTTGTTAGGCGTCTTGATGCCAGAGCCTCAACCTTTACTGCAGAATTATATGCTTTAATTTTAGCTGTTGAATTCATTTTAGAAAACTCTATCCAGTATTCTGTTATTTACTCAGACTCTCTCAGTGCATTAAAGGCGCTTGCTTCTTTGGAAGTACCAAAGAATGCCTTCGTTACTAGGCTCCGAAGCATTGTGCACACTGCAGTAAAATCACACCTACACATCAATTTCTGTTGGGTGCCTAGTCATGTCGGTATTCGGGGAAATGAGGATGCTGATAGAGCTGCCAGTACGTGCATTGAGAGGCAAGTGGATATCAAGTGCATTCCATACACTGACTACAAACACAGTCTTAAAAGAGCAATCCAGAAAAACTGGCAGTTAGAATGGGACACGGAGATACACAACAAACTTCATTGCGTGAAACCTACCCTACGGGAATGGGCAAGTTGCCGACACAGGGAGCGCTTCTTTGAGGTTGTGCTCTGTCGTCTGAGATTGGGACACACCCATCTCACGCATGGGTACCTCCTACGGGCAGAGGAAGCTCCGAAATGTGAACACTGTAACGAGTCGTTGAGTGTCATGCATATTCTTATCGTATGTCCTAAGTACCATCACGAACGCACTATTTTTTTCCCTACCTTTTTCCGCAATCACGTCCCATTTCACCCGGCATTATTATTGGGTGACGAACCTCTTGTGCCGCACCATCAAGTTTTTAAGTTCTTAGATAGCATTGGCATCCTACACCGGCTATGAATTTCAGTTTGTTTTCATTTCTATTACGTTTGCCTGAAGATTAGCAGAGCATCGGTTAAATATTTCTGGAGGCCTTAATAGGGCCTGTATCTTGTAGAGTCAAACATTCATTCCCCATAGTTTTAATAGAACTACCTACTATAGGTCTTTTCAGTATTGCCTTTAACATACCCTGTGTTTGGCACACTATGGCCTTAGTTGCCGCTGTGCCATTAAACACCTAATTTTCTTCTTCTTCTTCGCCCACGTAGCGTCCTGCCTGCCCGTTGATGACAGGATGGTACGGGGAAGATGTTACATGCTGAATTCATTGTTCTTATAGACGTTCCAATCTAGGCAGAGACGAAAACAGTTCCTTAATCTGACACTATTTTGTGTGGATAACCAAACTTGGCAAAATGGAATCGCCACACTTTCATGACTGCCGCTGACGTAGGTAGGCTTACTTGACGTACCTCCACGCATTTTCTAAAGGCGTCTACCATCACAAAGTACGTCGTTCCACGGGAAACGCAAAATACAAATGCAGTGTGTGCCATGGTGCTGACGGTTGACGCCTTGACGGAATAGGAGCTTTTGCTGGGTTCCTCTCCGTACGGTGGCGTGGATCACAAGATTCAAAAGTTGTCTGAATGTCTTCATCCAAGCCTGGTCACGACAAGTAGCTTCGCGCGCAAGTCTTCATAGCTGTAACTCCTCAACGTCCTATATGGAGTAGGCCCATGGGTCGCTCCCATGCAGTTGTAAATATGACGACCCTTGTTCCACAGGTGATGCAACCCCGATGAATAGCAGGCTCCGCGACTCTTCTACGGTGTGGTTTGAAGTCATTGCCTTTGTGCTGCTGCACCGTACCTTCTTGTATCCCTTTGTAGTCGTTTGAGAGTGTGACATCTTGCGTTATTCTGGCTATAACTTCTGCTACCAGGGGTGGTGATGGCAAGGACTAACATTAGGACGCCGCCGGGAATATGGGGTTCTACGATGCAGTCTGGTTGTGGAAACCTACTGAGTGCGTCAGCGTTCTGGTGTAGCTTTCTGGCCCGGTACTTAAGGTCCTAGTCGTACGCTGCAAGCTTCAGACACCAGCGTATCATGTGGGGGGAAAACATCTGAAGTAGGCGGTTCTGAGACCCGGGAATTCCCAGTAATGGCTAATGGTAGGTCACGAATGTCACGTGGCGACCTGCAATATACTTGGGAAACTTATCTGCTACGAACACCTCTGCAGGGACTTCTCTGTCTAGATAAGCGTAATTGCGCTATGCTATACCTAATTCACGTGAGGCAAAAGCTATGGGTGCCTCCCTGTCCAAGCTGTGCTGCTGCGCCAACACCGAACAGACGCCTCAAGGCGAGGCATCACATGAGATGATGAGATGCTTTGTCGCATCATTGTGTGTCAGAAGTGTCTTTCACAAAATCAGCTCTTTTAGCTTGCCAAAAGCTTTCTGACGGCTGACTTCTCATTTCCACTGTTTGTCCTACTCTAGTAACTCATAAAGTCCTGATGCTACTGTAAACTTTTGTTCAAGAAAACGATCGTAGAAGGCCAGCACGCCTAAAAAGGATCGCAGAGTTTGTATGCTTCTTGGCGCTGGTGCCCTCACAATGGCTTGTACTTTATCCTTTTTCGTGTGTACGCCCTTAGCATCATTTCGGTGGCTCAGCAAGTGCACTCCAACTACGCTGAAACGGCACTTTGCCTTGTTCAGTCTCACATTTGCTTGAACAATTCGCTGTAGCACATTCGTCAGCCTCTCTCTGTTCTCCTGTTCCGTCACGTCACTGACGATAATGTCGTCGAGGTACGCAGAGACCCCCCGGGTAGTCCACTCAGTGTGTTTTCCATGAACCTCCGGAACATGCCTGCGGCTGCGACTACACCTAATGGAAATCTCAATACCCCGTAAAGTCCCGTAATTTTGCTTACTGTGAGTAATTCTTCTATATTTGAACCCACGGAACGTTGCTGGTATAACTGTACCACGGCCAGCGTGCTAAGAGTTGTCTCTCTGTGCAGACGGCTCAAGACGTTCTTTGTTGTGGGCAGCTGGTAAGACGCCTTTTCGTGGCTTCATTCAAGATGCGCCGATAGTCGCTGCAGGGTCGAAGGTTTCCGTCCTTTATTCGCACCAATACTGACGGAGTTAACCAGTTGGAATGTGGTGTAGCCTCCAAGATACCTTGCTCCTGAAGTCGGTCAAGCTCCGCTTTAACTTTAGAACGGAGGGCAAACGATACAAGCCCTGCCTTGAGGAACTTAGGCCTCGCTTGCTCCGTCGACTCCAGGTGTACGAGTGCTCCGCCATAACCCATGATATCTTCGGAAAGGACACTACTCAAAATCCGGTAGGAGCCGGGTAATGTCGGAGCCCCCTCTTGTCTGGTGAATGCCACTGACCTTGTGCCCACCGTTCCAAACGGGTCGCGTCCAATCAAGCTCCACACAGAGACTTGAACCAGGAGCAGGGGTAGCTGGTACGTTTTGTCTTTGTGGCGAACAGTCACCATTGTTGTGCCGAGGACTTGCAGTGCCTGGCCGGACCAGGTGCGAAGGTGAATGTCGTCCTGTTTTAACTTCGGCGAGCTGGTGAGCCATACTGCCCAAAAGCTGTCGACGCTCACCATTGTAAAAGTGGCACCTGAGTCAACTTCAAATGCCGCAGGTTTGTCGTACACGTAAAAACTCACTGTGAAATTGGAAGCGCTGTACTGACTTGCTACCGAGTGGAGGTCATGCAGCGATTACATCTATTGCTCAACATGGTCCGCTCTTTGGGGCCCTCGTGATCGGTCCACGTGGTGGCTGCGTTGAGGCCCTTTGTTTACTGTTTTTTTTTCTCTGAAATGCAAGCTTTTTTAATGTGTCCTTGTTTCTTGCAGTAGCGGCACGTTTCTGCCGCGAACCCGCATGATTTTGAGCTGTGTCGTTCATCACAGCGCCAACAGCGTTTTTCCATCTGTGCTGCCTTGTAAAATGTCTTTTCTGAGACATCGCTGGTGGAAGCTCTGTTAATTTCCGGTGCGCTGGGCACTCCTTTGATTGCTACCTGCTGATTTTATGCATTTGTTGTTGCCAGGTAGATGTTCCAGGCTATTTGAAAAGTCAGGTCTCGTTGAGTGAAGAGTCGTGTTGTAACTGTTCATCCCGGACGACGCACACAAACCTGTCCCGGAGCATAACCACTAGTAGAAGCATAGTAGAGTTCGTGGTTAGAATGGAGGAGGTGGTCCCTTTTTTCCGGCGAATGTCGATGTGGTAGTCGTGGTCGATAGTACTCCACAGTTGCAGTCCGTGGCCAACCCGTCGGTCGCTGAGACGTAGCTGCTGATCTACTTGTTAGGTAAATGATCGCGTTTTTGGAAGACGTACCGGCTGTAGAGCTCAGATGGTCTTGGGTCAAAGTGCTTCTGGAGCAGTGATACCAAGTCATCAAAACTGGCTTCACTAGGGGATTTCTGCACAACCAACGCCCACGCTGCATTGAAAGTGCCGCGACCACAGAAAGTGAGGAGGAGCGCTCGCTTTTTCTCTTCAACCTTGATGTCTTTTACCCATGATGCCGAGTTCCTTCCCGAGAAGGTTTTAACGACGTCAGACATTCTGCCTGTGACCAAGGCCTACCTCTGTTCTTGTTGTCACTTTTCGTAGGCAATGTTTACAAGTGTATATATTTATCACATGCCTTTCTACATTTTATTACGCTGAGGTACACAGCACATAAATCGTTCGAAGAAGATGGTATCCGATTCCACTTGTTATCGCAAGCAAAAGGGCATTTTTTTCTCTCGTTTCGTCCCGAGTGCTGGTATATAGAAAATCGAAACCGATACACACATCGAGAGTATTTGTTAACGGAAGACTCTCGAGCGGACACGACAATATTGGCGGTACGTTGGGCAAAAGAAGGGTTGGTCGGACATCGCGTAACTAGAGTAGCTACCGATATATCTTCTAGCGGAATTCGTGTTTACGTGTGTACCACCGTTACCTCAGAATAAATAGAAAATGAAACCAAAAATCAAGTTTACGTACAATGTTTAATACAAACGCAGGCGAGCTGGAGCACATGCATAATGTTTAACGTAAAATGTAATGGGAGCATAATCCATGCTGTATGTATTTGATCTGTACGCCAAAGAAACGAGCAAAACGCATTCAAGATGGTTTCACTCTGACGAGAGCTTCCGCCGCTGCCGAGCAATACACTGAAAACGGCAAGGGGAAGACAAAGAATACTGACGTTCTAATCGGAAAATCTTAGTCGAGGTTCAAGCTCGAAATAAAAAAGGTCAACATAAAAAAAGTTGCGTGAACATCTTTCATTCAACGAGGCAGCCGCTCGTACACTGCAATCGTGACCGGCAAGTGACAAACACCTTGCTGATTATCCGTATTGAGTACGGCTGCTTAAGTCGGTGGGATCGCTGTCGTTCTTTTATTTATGTTTTTCTCTTCCTCTGCTGCCTGAAATCGGAATTCGCACGAGGAGTATCTAGAAGTACGCTCGTTGGTCTCCACGGGGAAGTATCCGAGCGAAGTTGGCGGCTATCGTAGAATTTAATCGCAGCAATTTATTCAAACCTACGATCATTTTGCTTTGCGAATTAGGGTTCGTTTTTAGGTTTCGTCGTACTCACGTTTTCCGCAATAGCGAAAACAAAATATACTTAGCCAACAGTTCCTTCTGCTACGCGTGAAGTCATACAATAAAAGCAAAGCAAAGCGGAAGAAATACCTCGCCCTGTCACCGCACGCGTGTCGCTATTTCAAGATTTAGCAATCGCAGAGCTCCAGTCGGTTCCGCTTGGTGCTAATAGAGGAGTGGTGTATAATAAACCCACCTGAGCATAGTGAGCGCTTGTTGCTTCCTTCTTTTTCATATACGACGCCTTTTTTTTAGGAGCGCGTTAAAAATCTTTTCACCGGGACGATTTCTTTTACATTGAAATGCGAGGGTGGCTTTTGTTTCTAAATGTGCATTTCTACTTTCTCCCCGACCGCGTGTCTTCGGCATCCGGCACTACGAGCAATGGCACGGCCGCTCGATTAGGACTCCTCTTGGGAGCGGCCTGCCTATGCCTCACTCCGCCGGTGAGAGCGACAGTTCGGTCTTACCCTGCAGCGCCAGCCGTGGCGCTCGCTATCGGCGAGAGAGGAGCAGACCGCCCGACCCGGCCAGGTGTAGCTATTTAGACTGTTTTTCGTGAAGCGGCAAGTCTCAATTGAAACGAGTGCCAGATTGCATGGATGACGTGACAAATTTGTGCGGAATAAAAGCAGACGATTCTTTCTGCGCAAAGCTCACTCGGCTGCTGGCTGGGCGTTAGAGCCGCATTCAGCTGGCATTATGAGTGAATTGTCGTTTTCTTGTTCCCGTAAGTGTCGCCCCGTTTCTATTACCACTGAATATAGGGCCTATAGTTGGATATAGCTAGGCTGTATGATTTCCGGTTTTAACCGACGCTCGAGCACGCTCGAGCTGTGCCTTTTATTCACCTGTGAAGGACAATATAAAAACGAATTCCGCGTCAATAACTTTAGCAATATAAACTTTATTGTTCATAAAAACAGATCAAGAGAGTCATAAAATTCACAAGCGCAGTATTTTTCGGGAAAGAGGCTTCCGCCAAAGCCTCAATATATTTTCTAGAGAGCTGATTTGGTCACCAGCCCAGTTTGCCAAAGTAGGTCTGAGGAGATTCCAAAGAAAGAGCTCGCAGAGCTCTTCGCTGTGATGCGGGTCTCTGCAGTTAGTGCACCACATCAGCGGGCAGTCCATAAGGTGTGGAAGCACAGCGCTCGGGAGGACCTTGCAAATTCGTCCTTGACGAAACTCTGTCGACTGTACAGCACTCTCGACAAAGGTGCAGATGATATTGCACAGCCAGACAGCTTCAGTTTGTGGATAGCTAAATCCTCCTTGGTCAAGGCTAAACACGAACTGATATGCTCCGTCACGTGATGCATTTTCCTTGAGTTGTGCTTGCATTCAGGACACGTCACCTGCAAAGTTTAGCGGGTTTGACACATTATCTTTCCTTGCTTTCACTCAGACATTTCTATTGGTTTGCTAGGCTGAAGGTTTCAACTAATTACCTTGAAATTACGACAATTCCTTCAAATAAAAATGGTCACCTTGGGTTCGCAAACGAAGGGAAAGTAGCCAGCCATGTAAGTCAGCGGTTCAAACTCAAGTTCGGAAGGGACTTTATTGTACTTCATTAAGTGCTGAATTTTCCAAAGCACACCAAGAGCTGCCTCAGGAACTGCAGGATTTCCTATTTCACGAGTGGAGCTGGCACATCTCATCGCCGTCTGGCACTCAGAACTAGAGGGCGCATTTCTACTTCTGGCAGCCTCCAAAATGCCAACACAAACCACACATGCGAGCACAGGGTGACATTACGATATTTTCTCCGAGCAAATCGGTGCAAAGGTGGGTAGAAAGCGAGTTTTCCGGCCTTCTGGAACCACCGCAGCGCCTCGATATCGGCGAAGCCAATGACGGGCAGATAGTTTATCTGGGTCGCGGAGCAAGAGCACGTTGGGCGCCTTCTCTAGCTTTCATCTCACAAGACCACTCACCGATGTGCAGCGCCCCCACGGCAGATGGGTGAAGTTCTCCTCTCACGCGCGCTCTTTTGTTTTCGCCAGGCCATACCGCCCGGCCCGTCCCGATGTAGCTGGCAGGCCGCACCAACAGTGGGGATCGAGTGGCCGTGGCAATGGCATCACCACAAACAAAAGGATATTTTGGCACCATAACGCCACTCGATTCGGGGAAAGTAGCGCCATTTTGGTTCATAGAATGAGCAGTTTCTCTTCCACATCTCTATTCTTGGTGAGCCGATCTTAATTTCCTGGTGACGGGTAGCTTTCTAAAGACGTTCCTTGAATACCGAGATTTTGTTATCCTCATACTGGCAAAACAGGCGCACATCTTCGTGTCACCATCACAGGCAGTGCCTTTGCTTGGCGGCATCAAAAAATAAGTTTTGTTTGTAAATGCTCACGTACGACACTGTGTCACGGGTGTGCCACTAGAAGGAAGGAAGAAGAGAAGCAACGGGGCTCGAGGGGGAGAAGCGGTCGGGATCCGTTGGAATCGGACGGAGCTTCCGGTCTCGGCGACGCACCGACCCAAAGACGAGCTCTCGGCGACGCACCGAGCAAGGAACGAGGTCTCGACGACGCACCGAGCCAAGGGACGAGCTCTCGGCGACGCACCGAGCAAGCCTTGGCTACGCTCCGAGGAACTGGACTCAGCCTGGGACATCGTTCCGCCAGTCCGGCATCCGAGCGCTGAGCACCCAACCCCCAACCACGAGCAAGTGTCCGTGAGTGGCTCGACTGGGGACTTATCACTGAGACGGGGACTTACTTATGCACTACTTCTAGTTATCTTTTTCTTTCCTTTCTTCTTCTTTTTGTAAATATATATTCCTTTATTCTCATCCTTCACTGGCCTTCTTGTCTCTACTGGCTCCACGTACCTCCCCGGCGTGACAAATTGGCGAGCCTGCCAGGATCCACCATCTTTCCATACACTTAATCACGCCGGTTGGGTGCGGACGAATCAGTGGAGCTGAGTTGGACGTGATGGATACACAAAGTTTGATTGCGGCAGGAAAAGAGTTGGGCTACCAGGGAGCCGAGCTTAAGAAATGGGTGGAGGAGGAAAGAGAGAGAATTAAAGAGGAAAGAGCCGAGAGGGCACGAGAGCGTGATGCCGCAAGGCTAGAACGAGAAGGCGAATGCCTACGATTAGATAAAGAACAAGAGGTACTTCGACTAAAATTAGCTGTACAGCAAGGCGCGGCGGCCAGCCAGGAAGGAAACCATAATAACGGTGAAGGAGAGGCAGGCGGACAAGCACAACGTGGCAGTCCGCACAAGTTAATCCCTCAATTTAAAGAGGGAAGAGACGATTTGGACGCCTATCTGAAGCGGTTCGAGCGAACAGCAACCGGACTAGGATGGCCGCAACAGAAGTGGGCGACAACTCTTAGTTTGTGCCTGACCGGGGAAGCACTGACGGTGGTGGGGCGGCTGTCTCCCGGGGACGCGCTGGATTACACGCGAGTAAAGCTGGCCTTACTGCAGAGGTTCCGCTACACAAAAGAGGGGTACAGGGAAAGGTTCAGAGAGGCAAAGCCAGAGGATGGAGAAACAAGGAGGCAGTTTGCCGCCCGTCTAGCGGGTTATTTCGATAGGTGGGTAGAGATGGCGGAAGTAGCAAAGACTTTCGAAGCCCTACGTGATGCGGTCTTGGTGGAGCAGTTCCTAGTAACGTGCTCTAGCAAGTTATCAGTATTCCTCCGAGAGCGAGAATGCCGAGACCTGGACGAAGTGGCATCAAAAGCAGATGTATTTCTTGAGGCGCAGGTTCAGCCCGGCACCAGCAAGCTCAAAGGTGACGAGCCAGCTAAGAATTCGAATGCGGCATCGCCCGGAGATACAATAACTAGTGCAGGCAGAAGAGGGTTGCGTTGCTTTATTTGCAACAGGATCGGCCATAAAGCGGAAAATTGCCGCAGTCGTCCGCCAATGATTCAAGCCCCGAAGTGTTGGAACTGTGGTAGGACTGGGCACAGGGCCGAAGACTGTACGTCCAAACCAAGCGAGAGACATCAAGCGTCATGCTTGTGGGCTGACCCACGGGGAAATAAGTCAACCGAGATCGATGACGGCTTTGTTACGCTCAGGAATGGAGAGAAAATACCCGTTGTCAATACGGTAGTGGGACACCCTCTGAGATTTCTAAGTGAGAATTTGCCAGTTGTGGAGGGATATGTGGGTGGCCGCAGGGTATCTGTATTGAGAGACACTGGCTGCAACACGGTAATAGTTCGCCAAGAGTTGGTCCCAAAAGAAGCGTTGACAGGAACGCTGAAACCGGTGTGTCTCCTGGACAAGACAATAAGATATCTTCCGGAAGCTGAGATTATGGTCCGCACGCCATATTTCACAGGAAAACTAATCGCAAAATGTGTGAGGGATCCTCTTTGCGATCTGGTGTTGGGCAATGTACCACCGGTACGAGACGTCAACGATCCAGATCCAAATTGGGACTCAGAAAAACAATCGAGTCAAACTGGTGTAATCGTGTCCAAACCTCTTGATGAGAAAGAAAATGGAATGAGATTGGATCATGCGAAGCAAGCCCAGGTAACGTCCAGACAAGCGACTTTGTTGGGAGATGGCGTAGAAAAGTCCTTAAACACATCAGGAGCGGTGCATGCCAAGACGGGTTGGAAGCAATCGCTACCACCGCCTCCCGAATTAAGAGTCCCACAAGTTTTACCCTTGCGTACCACCTCAGAGGAGCTGCGAGGAGCGCAGAAAAATGATTCAACTCTGAATAAATGCTTCGACAGCGTCGGAAAGATCGTCCAAAAGCATAGAGGAAGGACGAAGTATGCATTCTTTATGAGAAGCGGGGTGTTGTACAGAGATTGTACGTACAGCTCCGGTAGAAGAACGGAGCAGTTGGTGCTTCCAAAGAACTTAAGGCAAGCGGTCATGGCGATGGCTCATAATGGTTTGAGGTCAGGGCACCAGGGAGTAAGTAACACTGTGGGGCTAGTGGCAGAAGAATTCTTCTGGCCCGGAATGCAAAGTGACGTCAAAAGATACGTTCGCTCGTGCGCCATCTGCCAGAGAATGGTGCAAAAAGGAAGAGTGGGCAAACCACCCTTAGGGACCATGCCGACGATTGCGATGCCATTTCAAAGGATGGCCAGTGACCTCATCGGCCCCATCGCCCCAAAATCAAGCTCCAGAAAAAGATACATCTTGACAATAGCGTGAAATGGGACGAAGAGCGGGAGTGAGGGAGCATGAAGCTGCATGCAAGATTACGATTTTTACGTGGAGTATTTCAAGGGGTGTCATAACGTCGGCGCAGACTTTTTAAGTCGGACTTAAGACGAGAACCAGGTTTTCGGAAATGTTTCTTGGATTGTGTAGATGCATTGGTTTTTTTTTTTTTTGTTGTCGTTGGGGGTGGTGTAAACTAATCTCGGTGACATGCCAGGGTCGGGGTCCTTTTTTGTTTTTGTTTTGTTGATATATATTGGGTTTGTGTGTGTGTGACTCAACCGGAAAGTTGATCTTTGTGGCATGAAGTTCGTCGTGTGGTACATGTGAACTTGAACAGCGAACCAGGTGTTGCCAGTGAGCAATGCTGCAGTGAATTAAAACGGCCAGAGCGCATGCGAGGCGCGCGCCGTTCCACGGCATCAAGCAGAGCCAACTGAAGACGCCAGGAAGATAGAAGATCTCAAGGCGATCTTCTCAAAAGTGGGGAGGCAGTGTCACGGGTGTGCCACTAGAAGGAAGGAAGAAGAGAAGCAACGGGGCTCGAGGGGGAGAAGCGGTCGGGATCCGTTGGAATCGGCCGGAGCTTCCGGTCTCGGCGACGCACCGACCCAAAGACGAGCTCTCGGCGACGCACCGAGCAAGGAACGAGGTCTCGACGACGCACCGAGCCAAGGGACGAGCTCTCGGCGACGCACCGAGCAAGCCTTGGCTACGCTCCGAGGAACTGGACTCAGCCTGGGACATCGTTCCGCCAGTCCGGCATCCGAGCGCTGAGCACCCAACCCCCAACCACGAGCAAGTGTCCGTGAGTGGCTCGACTGGGGACTTATCACTGAGACGGGGACTTACTTATGCACTACTTCTAGTTATCTTTTTCTTTCCTTTCTTCTTCTTTTTGTAAATATATATTCCTTTATTCTCATCCTTCACTGGCCTTCTTGTCTCTACTGGCTCCACGTACCTCCCCGGCGTGACACACTGTAAGAAATCTTCAAAAACAAGCATTATTGATAGCTGGATTTCATGCACAGTGCCAAAGACGCTTACATTGATCAGGAACGCTTTTAGAACGATGATGATTCATTGGAATCTCGTGGCGACTAGTTTAGGACGACCCTTTCCAAGATTTGAATAGACCGTAAGGGCAATCGCTATTGCATCTGGGACCATCAGCCAATCACCTTGCGAAGTTTGGTCGCCTCTATGTTTGTATCTGTTTGTGTCTGGCTAGCAGGCGGAGAAGGCAATGACGCTACTTTCTCAGGATCCAGCGATTTTAAGACACCCTAGCCCTGAGCCCGCGTTCTTTTTGTGTACGTATTTAGAATAGGTTTTACATCGTTTGTAAGTTGTAAACATGGTGCTTTGCTTAGCTTTTTTGTATTTCTGGTGTGCTGCCTTGCATAAAACGGATACAGCAGCCCGGCGCGGTTCTTGCGCTCGCTTCGGCGCATGGGCTAACCAACTACACCCTGTATAAATATCCACACAACCCCTATTATTATTATTCGGCGCACGGGGTTCGAGATGTTGACATTAAACTGTAACTTGAAGGCGTTTGTTAGCTGTCCCAATCTCCACACTGTCTTCGACAAGGATACGCCTCGGCAGTCCACTCATATGGTACCTCAAGCATCCAACATCACATTGGGCGGGCATCGCATCGCCGCCCCAATGTAATGTTTCACAATAAATTTACGAAATGGATCCTACAGTTCAAAACTTCCTTCTGCAGGTGATCGCAACCTCCGTAAATATAAATAGGGATTTTTTTCACACTGCTGTTTGATTGCAAGACGCAGCCAACGAGCCTGAGTGTACTTAGAGCGGTACCGAAAATTGACCCCCCACCCTCCACCCTCCAACCTGAGATGTTGGTGTTACACATCGATGCGTCACGACAAATAAACCACAACTCCATTCTTCAATAATGATTAACCAGTTAGTTTTTGCGCATGTAGTGTGCGTGGCTTTTGTCATGTTCATTTTGTGTTGTCACACTTGTTTATATATTTCACTATGTGCATAGCGTCACAATCGCCAAACTATACTTTATATACCATCCCATTTTGAACGTTTCTAGGGTTAGAACCTTTGGGCTTTGTGCTAGCATTAACAAAAGTATAGTACGATTAAAGAGCAGTTTGTACACCAAACAGATATAACGCTCTCCCAATAGCGTCTGACACACCCCTGGACTTGCGAAATTAATAGAGCCACTATTCTCCTTGCCTCTAGCTTATTTCCCCTACACCCTGCGTGCGCCTCCCTATATCGTCAGTAAGCGACATGGGATGGTGACGCTAACCAACTATCCACATTTGTTACCTCTTGCAACCGCAGATGTTCGTTTGATATAAGCGATGCACCATGAGAGGCCCATTTTCCATTACCGTGGCTAACTAGGTGGTGGAGAAACTTAAAACTCTGAAAACGGGCTCACTGCCCTTTCCAAACACTCAGCAAACCAGCAGTTGTCCCTCTCGTTCAAAAAACCCAGTAGGGTTGCTGCACCAGCCAAGTCGTGATGGCGATCATGAAAGCTGCCTTCTTAACGCAATTGACAAGTTATACAGACGTGTGGGGTCTTCTTTACATTAAAATGTCCTCCAGTCATGTGTCACAGTCACGCGAAACCACCGAAACCTCTTAGGCATTCCTTTTCGGCTTTAACTTTCAGGTACTCCATATGCCCGCATTAATTTTTGGCAAGAGCCCTCAACGTTCTGATGGTCAAGCAACAAGACAATGCGAAAATTTGCAGATACGATGTTTAAACAATACTACAGTGCACGACATTCGACCGATTTTTCGTATCGGTGCCGATAACTGGTGAGGTCTCGTTTACACCAAGCCGTATTTGTTTGTCGTCTGCCTGGGAAAACGTGGCAAACACCGGGATTTACCATTTAGTAGCTTCCACTACTCGATCTTCGTGGTTGAATGAAACACTCACCGCCGTGCTCAGTGCATCTTTGCGAGCACCTATACTTACGACACGTGGCCACTAATGTAGCAGACGAGCAAGATGGCGGCAAAAAAAAAGGGGGGGGGGGGCATCCCTGTTGCAGGCCGTGGCTTCCGGTTTACCGCCCTGTGGTTACTCTCAAGCTCGTTGGATACAGCAATTGTATTGTTAGCCTTTTTTTTTATAAAACTTGGGTTGAATGTTTTTAAGATTAAAT
Organism: Ixodes persulcatus; assembly: GCA_013358835.2. Classification (NCBI taxonomy): domain Eukaryota; kingdom Metazoa; phylum Arthropoda; class Arachnida; order Ixodida; family Ixodidae; genus Ixodes; species Ixodes persulcatus. The sequence goes on along the minus strand of JABSTQ010001246.1, from coordinate 23,980 downwards.
AAATAGGTAGGACGATGCGCAGTTTGATACTTTAGACCAGGGGTTCTCAAACGCGGGTCCGCGGACCCTTTGGGGTCCGCGAAGGCATTCCAAGGGTCCACAAAGTCCTGCCTCATCAGTCATGCCAAGCAATAAGATTTCTCTTTCTCCAATTTTCGGGAGAGTTTTCTCGAATGTATGTCAATCAGATAAGCCTACTTCGCACTAGCCCTTAGGTATATCCATATACTAAATTATTATCATAATTAACCAATACATTTTCCTTCCCCTCATCACAAACGGAGACCTCTGTCATCTCCGTTGATCCGCAAGGGGTCCGCGAAACATCAATCGTTGAGAACCACTGCTTTAAACCAATGTTACGAATAAAAAAAATAAAAAGAAAAGGGCCCGGGATAGCCGAAAATAGAAACTAGTCAAATTATGAGGCGCTCGAGAAAACCAGCCTTTTGCGTTAACTCCTTATTTCGGACTCTTTTTGTTCGCGTCCTGCGAATTGAAAAGCATGCGCGAAGCGCTTCAGCAGGCACCTCGTATCGCTCCGCCGCAGTGTTCTTCCGCAGCATAAAGGCCGTCTGCTTTCTTCGCCGTCACCATGGCAACGAACCTTTTCAGACAGAGCGTGTATCACCTGGGTGCGTGTTGACCGCCATTCCCCCCCCCCCCCCCCCCCTCGGCCTGCGTTCACGTCCCTTCGCGGCGACGGTCTGCCGGCTGCTCATTACAAATCTTCTAAACTTTGGCTAGCAGACGGCGTTAAGAAAATGGCGTGGGCTGTTGCTGGCTTCACGCGGCGATACCATGCGTGCTTCCATTCATTCGGCGTTTGTTGCCATGGTGACGGCGATGAAAGCAGACGGCCTTTATACTGCGGAAGAGCATTGCGGCGCAGCGATACGGGGTGCGTGCTGAGGCCCTTCCCGCAAGCTTTTCAATGGGCGGAACGCGAACAAAAAGAATTCGAAATATGGGCCTAACGCAGAAGGCTGGTTTTCTACAGTGTCTCATAGTTTGACAAGCCTTACTCGAAAAGCATGTGACCAGAGTTTCGAGATAGTTTTTTTTACAACGACATGCGGGACGATGCTGACACTGAAGTCACTGCACGCACTGCAGGAACAATAACCTCGTGTAACACCCGTGCCACACGGGCAACTCGAATGCCATTTACAACGAATGACATTTGTGTGATCGGCGAATCAGCTCGCAATCTGTCGCGCGTGTAATGCGCTGCGCTCGGAGTGTCGCGCGCTGATTGGCCGTCCGCTCAAATGTCATTCGTTGTAAATGGAATTCGAGTTGCCCATGTGGCACGGGTATTATTGATACAGCATGGCCTAACTCTTTCTTTGGTCGCCCGCTTTAAATTGAGAATTAGTATTTATTACACATACTGTATCTCTGCAAAACCAAGCAATAAATACTTGCCCAGTCGAGCACGCCAATGTTCCGCGTTACAAACATGACGTCACATAGGAACCAAGTGTCAGTGTTCCCATCCCTCTCAAGTCGGAAGCTCAGGTGTCGTTAAGCCCCAAAAGCAAACTTTTGAAATTATATGCCTAAAAGCTGCACAAAAAAGCTAAGAAATTCTATATCTCAAAATTAAGGGTGTTAACTTAGTAAACAAAACATGCATAACATCAAAAGTATTATAACATGATATATATTATATAATAAGAAACATTTTTGGCAATCCTGAGACAACATTTTGACGCAAGCGGGGCCCAAAGAGTGAGTCTGCGTCAAACGTAGTGTGTAATCATTCCAAAATTGTTGTGTGTTCTTAATACAAAACAGTTCGTTTGTGGGCTCACTTTCTTCCTAGGTATAAAAGAATGTTTGCAACGATTGCCTGTATCATCCTCTTTCTTGGAGTTGTAGGCTGGGTATTGTTTTTGCTTTTATCAGGTGAGTATAACATGTAAATGTAGATGAAAGTAAAGACGTCTAGAACGGATCTCTGACAGGTGTGTTAATTCGCCCACGCATGAAAGATGCTCCAGAAATGGCACCAAACCACGACACGAGAACTAGAGTGTAACGCTGTCGCTATCGTGATCTTAACGTTTGTGCGTAGGTGATATGAAGAAACAAAATCACGGGAGAACGAAATTGTCGCTGTCGTTCATGTGCTTCACCTCCTCACTACCGAAGCTTCCATACACTCTAAACCAGGAGAAAGACATGCAGCTGAAGAGTCTTCCCCCATCCACCACCGGTGCCGTGAAAACGCTAGGATTGTATTGGGCGACAAGACTCTTTTATTAAATCGTCAGGAAGAAATTGAGGGACGACTTATTAAGGCTCAGTAAAGACACCAGTCAGAAACCCGTTGCAGGCACCATAGATAAAAGGGAATCGTCAGAGTGGCATTGGTTGTAAAATCTATGCATCAGGTAGTGCCGGATCTAAATGGTAAACTTGAAGCTATAGCGTTTGTCAAAAAACAAAAAAGCGTTGTGTCTGTGTGGCGGACGGATACACCATGAACATTCGGAAATTAATGTCATTACCAGCCACTTGCATTCCAATTACATTCCTTTGATGACCGTGTCACTCGCAGTCCATTAACGCGTTTAAAGGACAAGCATATACCTAATTCCTTGCGACACCAAAAATGTTTATGACTTTACCAGAGAATAAAGTTCGCCTGAATGTCATTTACGTGCACTCACAAGGGAAAAATTATCAATATCCACTAAACATTGCCTAAGAATAAGACGGTCCAGGTAACATTTCCGCTGTCAGGTATTGAGCACGAGGTGCGATCAAAAAGATCTGGGACTAGTTTTACAGCTCGAAAGGAGGTCAGGACGGTAATGCGCGCGCAGATGTCAAAGGCAGAGACCTTAATGTGTCACTAGACCAAAAGGCGTCGCTTTATGAACGTTTCTACATGGGCTACGAGAGTTTTTCTGACCACGTGCGCGGGCAGATCGGCGATTTCAGCATGGACTGCAAAGAAGCGAGATGGGCGATCAGGGATTTTGTGTCCAAATTTTTGCATATGAAACAGAGGGTTGTGAAGTATTTAGCCAGGTTTGTAGCAAAAAAAAACATAAACACCGAATCGTGACAGGTGATCTGTGTAACAATCGCGTTTCAAGAACGAAATAACATCACTGGAAGACGATAAGAAGAAGGCCGACCTGCACTGGCCTTTTCTCGTCTTCCGGTAACGCTGTGCTAATTTCGAAGCGATAGTACCAGTCAAAAATCCTCGCTTTACAGTTTGACGTTGAATGTAATGCTATTTCTTTGCCAGTGTTTGTAGTTTATGCCAACATCGTCCATGTGCACATGTACCAGGTAATAAAAAATCGTCTACCATATTTTTCACAGAACGACGCATTTTGGCAGAATAGCACATGAAGATCCCTGTCTTAGACAGCTGTGCTCTTATCATGATGATGTCCTTTCTGCACTGGAAACGTAGTTCCCTGAACTTCATGAATGAACCTCGCATATGTGTAAGCTAGCTGTAATATTATCGTTATATTATCAGTGCTGTTATATTATCAATTTTCAGGTACGTAAAATTGAATGACATTGCAGAGCAAATATTTTCTCAGCTTCACTTCCTTGTTTTCGGTGGAGATATTTTACCACTACCTGTCCTAAGCCAAGTTTTGGATTTCCTTTGGTTTATAAAAGACAGTCATAAATTCGTGTTCTTATCAACACAATATATAGCCAAGATATGCGTTCCGGTACAGCCGATGGGTATGTATAGCGACATTTTAAAACATTTTTTATGATGCCCAATAATGCTATCATGGTCATTAAATTGCATATCATGAAAGTCCCCGGTCCGCAGGGTTTCGTGACTGTTCGCGGACATATATAAACGAATTCAAAAATAGTCTGCAGGAAGTATATGTGGCAGCTCTTCGATGTCGACCCTGACAACATTTCTGTTCGCTTAGTTACGTTGGGTGTGTGGGTTTAATTTTGCAACTTCGAGAGATTCTAAACCGCCCAAAAAAAGTGAAAGCGGAGCCATCAACAAGGAAGATGATCATTTGCGTTTCATGACTGCTGCGGTGTGCTCCTCACATATTAAGCCCATAAGGGCCAAACGGCCACACCCAAACCTTGTGACTAGTTTCCGAAAGACCATCGAGCAACGTGTGAAGCCAACCAAGAAAGTGCGTTTGCTCCCCCCAGAACGCGCACCTGACACCCGCGGCTGCCTTAGGCTGTGAAATTCTGCGTCTGCCCACGCATAACCAGCTCTGGTCCCCAGTGTCTCCTGTCTTCCACTCATAAAGAATTCACTGTGAGGCAAGCGGTTTCAGGACGATGACGAGGCGATTGTTGAGTTGAAAGACTTCGTTAATGCTTAAAAGAGGTATTTTACAACCAGGGTACATGCCAGCTTATCCATCGGTGGGAGAGGTGTTTTAACCTTGTGCGATGCAGATGTGGAGATGCACTAATTTCACCACTGGTGCTCGATATCGCAGCTCTTTCTTCGAGAAAGTGGCACGAACCTGAGGTAGACTTTCGTATATAATAATTACTGGTGTTCCGTGGCAAGATGCAATTCATAGCTTAAAACAAGCAAGCAAGAATTACGATAACCGTTGTAAAATATCATTTTGTAGAGGCGTCACAAAATAGACTGCGAAGGGAAATTGAAGGAGTGCTTATGCAAATTTGACTAATTGTGCATCGTTCGAGAGTTTCGACATGTGTTGATAGTGATGCTCTCCTTTAGTGATCGTTCTGCGATTACTCTAGAATGTGGATGATTTTCTAATACTGACAGATTCACTGCATTTAACATAATCAAAAACATTACACTCATCGTCATCACAGTGATAGAATCTTAATATGCAAACACCCCAACTAGTTCGGTGTCGAACTGGGCTGATACATGCCTATTTGTTATATTATTATGTACGATTCACATTATAGGCTTCTTCGGGGAAAACAGATGTCCACTTTAACAAGACATGACTATATATATATATATATATATATACATACACAAGAAAGATCCATGGACTGAACAAAAACAGGGAAAGGTTTATTGACGTTTCGAGAGGAGGCCTCTCTTCTTCAGAATGACGATTGAGGGAACTCGACACGATTTTTCTGTAGTCCCGCAAAGTAAACAATAACAGCAAAAACATAAAAAAAGGCGAGGAGGAGGGTTGGTTCAGTTATCCAATTAGCCGAGAGGCAAAACCAGCGTCGCCTCCGACGAAGACGGCCTGACCCCTAACCCCCGGGGCGCTCCGCGGTCGGGGCGGCGGAAGAGACACGCAAAGGACACATTCCCCACACAAAAAACAAGAATCCCGCAACTTAAAAAAAAAAAAAAAAAAAATTGGTTTTGAAGGCGGTATAAACAGGAATCAAACAAACCAGCAATGGAACATACAAGGGTAAAAGGGGGGGGGGGGGGGATGCAGCAACAACGCCAAAAAAAAGTTACTGGGGAATATTTGTTGGAAATGTGGGAATGTGGGAGTTGCTCGTAGACTCTAAACTGTAACTGTGACTCCAATTTAATTCTTGTGTTCGCTTTTAGATTTAGACGTCAATGACTTGAAGTGGTGTTAGTATCCCGGGATCTTCGTTAATCCCTCTTCGCAGTGTGTTGAACTCACGAATTAGGAATGATTCCTTCTGTTCCCGCTCGCGATGTGAACCAAATCCGGATTCTAAAAATGTGACAGTTAACTTCTCAAATGAGTGGTCTTTTAGTTTCAGGTGTTTTGAGAGTGGCAGAGTGGGCTTTTTTTATATATTTTTTTACTTTTTATATATATATATATACTTTTATATATATATATATATATATATATATATATATATATATATATACATATATATATATATATATATATATAATAAGTAAAAGATACATACTTTCGGAGTTGCTATACTATGAAGTTTAGTGTATATATTACGACAGTTTCGCCGAGAGGCTCGGCTTGGTCAGGATACATGCGTATATATAGTAATGTTAAAGTGGACTATATATATATATATATATATATATATATATATATATATATATATATATATATATATATATATATATATATATATATATATATACAGGGTCTCTTTTTTATTCTTTCAGAATTAAAAAAAAAGCGGTGAACGCTACACTTATGCGGTTTGTGGAGGTGAGTTAAACGGCTAGGAGGCATAATATAGGGAGATAGTCGCAACTATCAGTCGGCTAATTAAGTACAATTTGTTAATTAAGTTTTCAATTAGTGCAAACAGACATATAGTTCCAATTAGAAACTTCCGGAGCATCACCGAAAACGACTAAATCAACTTTTTTAAGAAGGATATAACGCCGGGGCAGCATTTTACGGCGTTCTGTAAAAACGCCTCAATTGGATGCGTTTCTAGGTTTCGGTTTCTTATCGAAGCGCATCTACGCGCCCGCGGTCCTGCTTCCCAGTGGCTGAGACGCGCAACACACGTGCGTCCTACTTCTCTCCGCCCTACGAGGGAGGCGGGGAGGTGGCTTCACACCGCGAGCTCCGGGGAGCAGGACTGTCGGCGCAAAGATGCGCTCCGTTAAGAGACCGAAATCTAGAAACGCGTCCAAATTGAGCGTTTTTGCAGAACGCCGTAAAATGCTACCCCGGCGTTATATCCTTCTAAAAAAAAGTTGATTTAGTGGTTTTCGGTGATGCTCAGCAAGTTTGTAATTGAAACTATATGTCTATTTGCACTAATTATCAAGTGAATTAACAAACTTTACTTCATTAGCCGACTAGTGGTTGCGACTATCCCCCTATACTATGTTCCCCTGTAACTCACCTGCACAAACCGCATAAGTGTCGCTTTCACGGCTCTCTTTTAAACAAATGTTAAATAATGAAAAAAGCATCCGGTGTATATATAGTGGAGAAACAAATGATCGAAGAAAAGGCATAACGCGCGGTACGACGGAGCACAAACGAGCACGTACCACGTGACACCAAGCTTCGTACCGCGTTCCACGCAGTGGCGTGTGTTTCCAGAACACCTGCGATTGGATACATTTCGTTTCTTGTGCATTATTAAGACTGATAGGAAACGCCAGAAAGACAAGGTGGAGTGGTGAAGAGGCTAGCACACCTGACGGGGCATTGGGAGGCCCATAGTTCAAATCCTGGCTCCGCCATTTTTTGGTTTTCGTCAGGTTCCTGAAAAACTTTGATTCTTTGATTCATTGTATTAAGTACGGTTCATTCATCTGCATATGTTCGTTTATTTCCCCCCCGGAGACCACCTACGATGACGTGAAAGTGCCCGTGTTGTATGTATGTATGTATATGAAATCGGACCTTGAATTTGTGAAAGCCGAACTTGGGCCAGTCGCGGAACAACAAAAACTTGTTGAAGAATTAACAGCAACCGTAGACGACCTTAACAACCGACTAGGACGAAACAATATTATCATCAAAGGGATCGCGGAAGAATCCACTGAAATCCCTGAACAGCTAGAATCAACCGTCAGAACGTTCCTATCAGATAATCTAAACGTGACGCCTGGCGTTTTTGAACGTATTCACCGCTTAGGGCAGAAGCGTCAGGATTTCTATCGACCTATCATCATAAAGCTCTTGGACTTCCGGGACAAGATGCTATATTCAGAAACGCGCCCAGGCTAAAAAACCTTAACATTAAGGTATGGATAGAAAGCGACTATTCTCCGAAGATACGCCTCGCACGTGGCAAGCTTTGGGAATACGGTGCTTCGTTTCGAGCGGACAGGATAAGAACCAGACTTGTGCACGGCAAATTGTACGTAGGCGATACGGTGTTTGTTTACGACTTTCAGACCGAAAGCGTGATTGAAAAACACTATGTCAGCGGCACGCGCCCTTGACTACCTCTCGCAAGGTCAACTGCTCGTGCCTCCCATGCACACCAACTTTCATTTTTGTTCACAAACTTTCGCAGCATTTTTAATAAACAAGATATTTTACTTGAACATGTGCGCATGTGCAATTCTCATTACTTTAGACACAGAGACATGGCTGAATAGTGACGTTCCAAGTGAACTGCTTCTTGATTCAGATTTTTCCATATACCGTAAAGATCGTACTCATCGCAGAGGAGGTGGCGTTTTGATTGCTATTAAAGGTTTAGAGTCTGCTGCTGTGACAGTCACTTCTAATCTTGAACTTCTATGGGTTGAATTTAAAATATTGTTTCAAAAATTTGTGCTGGGAGTGTGTTATCGCCCCCCCCCCCCCCCCCCCTAGCTCTGGAAGAGACTTTGTTGATAAACTTGGCACCAGCTTGGAGGAAGTGTTTTTGACTTATCCTGACAACATGATCATCCTAGCAGGAGATTTCAACTTTCCCGGTGCTAACTGGGTGGACAATTACGTTGTTTCTTCATGTAGTAACCCCTCAGAGTGTTTAGAATTTATGCACCTGCTTTCTGCATTTGGGCTTCATCAACAAATTACTCAGCCAACACGTGGCGATTCAACATTAGACTTGTTTTTTATTACTCATCCTGAACATATCTCTTCCATACATTTCCTATCGCCGATTAGTGATCATGCCCTCATAGCCATCAATCTTTCACTAAAGGTACCGGACAAAGAGAAGTCCTCGAAAATCATTTGGGACTACCCTAAGGCAAATATAGAGGATCTGAATTCCACTCTCCTCCGGGCATTCGCAGACTTCGAAAACTCTTTCAATGACCGTTCAGTCGAGGTCAATTGGACTATTTTCAAGGACACACTGCTTAGCTCCGCGAACCAGTTTATTCCTAAAAAGATACTTACCTCAGACTCATCTCCCCCTGGTTCTCAGTAAAAATAAAGCGCATTTTAAATAAGAAAAAAACGTTTATACCGCAAGGCTGTAAAGTTAAACACTCATGAAATTTGGCTTCATTTTCACGCGTTTTCCAAAGAGTGCAAACGCGTAATCCAGTCAGCGAAACATAAGTTTTTTAATGTTGACCTAAAAAAGGTACTAACTGAAAATCCCAAAAAGTTTTCGTCTATAATTAATCCTACACCCAGGGGCGCCAAACTTCCTACCGTAGACCCACAAGATAGCCCATTATCATCAGCGGTAATTGCTTCCAATTTTAACGAGTATTTTGGTGAGATATTTACACGCGAAACTTTTCCAGAGCCTTGCCTATCTAGCTCCGAAAGCCCGATGGTCATGCAGGATATTTACCCCTCCATAGACGGAATTTCGAATGTTATTGATCGACTACCTGTGAACTCTTCACCTGGCTTTGACGGAATTAACTCCAGACTCTTAAAAATAACGAAATATACTTCCGCCAAATTTCTGCTCCTTATTTTCGAGCAATCCCTAGCTCTCTCCCAATTGCCGTCTGATTGGCTAAATGCTAACGTAGTACCCATCTTCAAATCAGCTAACCCGAATGAGCTAAAAAATTACAGGCCCATCTCACTGACCAGTGTGTCATGCAAAATTTTAGAGCACATCGTCTTTAGCAGCATAATGTCACATTTGGATAGTAACGATTTGTTGTTCTCTAATCAGCATGGCTTCCGCAAAAAACTGTCTTGTGTTACCCAATTATTCGAACTCACCCACGATCTTCATAGCAACATGCACTCTTCAAAACAAACTGATGCAATATTCATAGACTTCTCAAAAGCTTTTGATCGTGTTCCCCATAACAGATTAATACTTAAGCTTCTCCATCTAAACGTCAGTAGTAACCTTGTCTCGTGGATTCGGGCCTTCCAGTCTCATCGCACTCAATCTGTGATTGTCGATAATGTCACCTCCTCTCCACTGAATGTCATCTCCGGCGTCCCTCAGGGTTCAGTTCTTGGCCCACTTCTTTTCATAATTTATATAAACGACATTGCTTCTTCCCTCTGTTCCACCGTGAGATTGTATGCTGACGACCTTGTGCTCTATCGCAAAATTTCTTCCATCAATGATTGCATAATTCTACAAAACGATCTAGAAAAATTAACAACCTGGTGTGAATCTTGGCTCATGACGATTAATCTAGATAAATCTAAAATTTTGTCATTCTCCAGATCAAAAAATAAAGTCACTTACGCTTACTCTATTTTATCTTGTGAACTAGAACGTGTAGCCACATTTAAATATCTAGGAGTGTTCCTTTCTGCAGACTTATCAGGAAGTGCCACGTCGACTATATCTGCTCTAAAGCAAATAGAACATTAGGATTTTTAAGACGACATCTTTATCTCGCAGACCCATATGTCGAACGTTTAGCATACACTACGTTAGTTCGGACGAAACTGGAATACGCGTCTATCATATGGAATCCTCATCAATTGTATCTCATTAACCAACTCGAAGCTGTCCAAAATCGCGCCACTCGTTTTATTACTCGCGATTATTCTCGAAAAAGCATTTCCTGCCTAAAACAGTCCATATCTCTCCATACACTCAACACTCGTAGAAAAATCGAACGGCTCTCTTTTATGCACAGACTATACTACAACCCGTGGTCACCAAAAACATTTATTTTCCCGGCTCATCATATTTCCTCTCGCCTAGATCATCCATGTAAAGTCGAACCCATTTTCTCTAGAACTAACGCCTACAAATACTCACCTCTCCCTCTATGCATTTCTAAATGGAATAGCATGCCCTCAAGCCTGGTGGCGATACGTGACCATAACCATTTTACGCAGGAGCTTGTTAAATTGTTTGAGTAATATCTGTATAATGAAGCTTTCTCATTGTTCTTATTCAATGTTTTCCCCAATTTTTGTGAATTTTGTGAATTTGATGTACCCCTCTTATGTAATGCCTCACATAGAGGCCCTTAAGGTAATAAATCGAAAAAAATGAAAATATCTATATATAAATATTTATATATATTGTTACGGTGAAAATGGGGTTTATTTACAGGTGATTGAGATGGTAGAAAATAGAGATGACAGTATCCGTTGCGAGCAAAGCCAAAACCACCGATCCTCTTCTTCTTCTCTCCTCCAAATCGCTGCCAGACCACCTCTTCTTTATCCTCGTAATACTACCCCCCCCCCCCCCAAGTAGAAAACGACGTCTTGTCGTTGAGTTGAAGGTGGTCGTGGTGTTCCTAAGTAAGGAATGGTTTGAGGCGTAGGATGTGGACGGTTTGACGTTGTTTGTTGCGGCCGGTGTCGCTTGGCTGGATTGCTTCAATCACGTAGGTGACGTCGCTTACTTTACGGTGAATTCGGTAAGGCCCCGTGTAACGAGGGAGGAGTTTTTCGGCTAGTCCAACACGTCGTTGCGGAGTCCACAGTAAAACAAGGTCGTCGGGTGAGAATGTAATGACTCTGTGACTCTGATCGTAGCGCACACACTGGCGTTCTTGAGAATCAAGGGTACGAATTCTCGCTAACTGTCGGGCTTCTTCAGTGTGACTGACTGCATCTGTTGTGTAGGCGGTAAGTGAAACATCAGGTTGTAGGGGGAAGGAGGGTATCGAGCATTAACCGGGGTTCACGGCCGAAGAGGAGGTAAAAAGATGTAAAGCCAGGTGTATAGTAACGGGAAGAGTTGTAAGCGAAGGTTATAAAAGGCAGTGCTGTGTCCCAGTTGGTGTGGTTTGAAGAGACGTACATGAATAACATGTCGGTGAGTGTCCGGTTAAATCGTTCAGTTAATCCATTTGTTTGAGGGTGATAGGCGGTGGTCACCTTGTGAAGTATGGAACAGGACTGTAATACTTCTGCCACGACTCGTGACAGAAAGCCGCGTCCTCGATCGTTGAGAAGCTCACTAGGCGCTCCGTGCTTTAAGATAACTTCTTGTAAAAGAAATTGAGCGGTGTCGACTGCAGTGCTAGTGGGAAGTGCTCCAGTTAGTGCGTATCGAGCTGTATGGTCGACTGCCACTACTATCCACCGGTTCCTCGCCAATGACAAAGGAAAAGGGCCGAGCAGGTCCACCCCCAGGCGTTGAAATGGGGTTTCAGGCGGGTGTAGTGGTTGCAGGAGTACGGCTGGTCGGGAAGGCGGCTTTTTCCGGCGCTGGCAGAGGTTGCAGGAAGAAACGTATCGCTTGACACATCGATAGAGGTCGGGCCAGTAAAATCGTTGTTTTACTTTTTCATAGGTCCGGACGACTCCTAGATGGCCAGAGGATGGAGCGTCGTGTAATTGCTGAAGGATGCTTGTCTGCAGTTGTTTTGGGATGACGAGGAGCCAGGGTAGTCCGTCAGGTCTAAAGTGTTGTCTGTAAAGAACTTGATAATGGAGACGATAGAGGCCGCAAGAAGAAAGATTTGTGCCAGCCGTCACGCCGTTAATGATACCTTGGAGGACTGGATCAAGACGCTACTCATGTGCGAGATTGAGGAGGTCAGAGATGGGGAGCACCGGAAGTTCGAACTCATTATAGTTGATATCTGGTGGGTCCACAGGATGGCGGGATAGGCAGTCGGCATCTTGATGTAGTTTGCCGGATTTGTATACTATGGTACAATCGTATTCCTGCAGGCGGAGTGCCCATCGTCCGAGGCGACCGATTGGATCTTTTAAAGAAGCGAGCCAGCACAATGCGTGATGATCGGTGACGATGCGAAAAGGGCGACCGAAGATATATGGACGAAATTTGGCGATTGACCATACGACGGCTAGGCATTCTCTTTCTGAAATTGTGTAGTTCCGTTCCGCTGGAGAAAGCAGTCTGCTGGCATAGGCAATGACTTGCTGCTGGTTGTGTTGATATTGCGCGAGGACGGCTCCAATGCCATGGCCACTGGCATCCGCACGAATTTCTGTAGGTGCTGAGTCGTCAAAATGGCCGAGGATCGGGCGTGATGTAAGTGCTGTCTTCAAGTATGCAAAAGATATCTGCTGTTCTTTGTTCCAGATAAAAGACTGATTTTTCTTGAGTAGCATGGTGAGAGGTTGAGCGATCTGGGCAAACTCTCCAATAAAGCGTCGAAAATAAGAACAGAGGCCCAAAAAGCTTCGGACGTCTTTCGGCGATTGAGGTAGAGGGAAATTGTGAACAGCGTTTATTTTTTCGGGGTCGGGTTGAATTCCGTTTTTATCGACAAGGTGTCCCAAAATTTTAACTTGTCGGTGGCCAAACTGACATTTGGATGAATTGAGCTGTAATTCAGCGTCTCGAAAGATCTGCAGCACTTGCGCCAAGCGTTCAAGGTGAGATGAAAAGGAGTCCGAAAAAATAATAACATCGTCCAGGTAGCACAAGCAGACGGTCCATTTTATGCCTTTCTACAGACGGTCCATCATCCTTTCAAACGTGGCTGGCGCGTTACACAATCCGAAGGGCATTACTTTAAATTCAAAGAGGCCATCGGGAGTGATGAAAGCCGTTTTCTCCCGATCGACCTCATCTACGTTGATCTGCCAGTAGCCGGCTCGGAGGTCGATGGAGGAGAAGTACTCAGCTCCATGTAAACAGTCGAGGGTGTCGTCTATTCGTGGGAGGGGATAAACGTCCTTTTTAGTTATTTTGTTCAATCGGCGGTAGTCGACGCAAAAGCGCCAAGACCCGTCTTTCTTTTTAATTAGGACAACTGGGGCTGACCAAGGGCTTGAGGACTGTTGAATAATATCTTTAGACAGCATGTTGTCTACTTCTTGCTGAATAATACGACGTTCGCTCGCAGAGACACGGTAAGGACGCTGATGAATGGGAACTTCCAGACCGGTATCGATGCGATGGGTAACGGCAGCAGTTCGGCCAAGAGGACGATGCTCAAGGTCGAAAATGTCGTGAAATCTGGAAAGTAGAGTGTGGAGTTGTTTTTGGTCTGGGTGCAACTTGGCGTCTATCATATTTGCGAATTGTAAAGAGCCAGGGTACTGCAACTCCTGCGATGTAGTAGCTTGAGAGCCATTTTGTGAAATAACTGAAATAACACATTGGTTAGTCGGGAAGCTCGTTGCTATGGTCGTACCCTTAGCTAAGGTTTGGGTAGACGTACCAATATTGGTTATCCAAAGATGGGCTGTGCAATTGCACATGGTGGTGACTGAGTGGGGTAGGGCGATTTGTTTCGATAACAAGATGTTCATATTCGGTTCAATTACGTAATCACCACTTTCTGCAGGTAGGTTAGACTTGACGTCTAGGGAGACAGTGGCAAGTGGTGGAATTCTCAAAGTTTTGGCAGAACATAATTTATACCCCATAGGTTTAGAAAGTTCGCATGTGTCACAACCGCCAAGTTCTATTTTTCCTTTTTCACAGTCAATAAGGGCTGCGTGTGAAGAAAGAAAATCCCAGCCTAGGATGATTTGATGGGGACACGTCGTCAGTACCGTGAAAAGAATAAATGCCGTGTCGCTATCGAATGCAATGCGTGCACCGCACATACCGAGTGACAAGATAATTCGACCGTCTGCGCTCCGTAGAGTTTTTGCGTTGGGTGGGATCATAACTTTTTTTAATTGCCGTCGGAAATCTTCCCTCATTATGGAAATAGCGGCGCCTGTGTCCATAAGTGCATGCGTCGGTATACCGTCAATATAAATGAGCATTCGGTTACGAGCGGTGCCAAAAGTATTGTGAAGAGGATTTTCGGGCAATCCGCGGAATGCAGCCTCACCTCCTGAGGCTGCATGGCTTAGTTTTCCGAGCGCCTTGAAGTGAAGGGCGGCGACGAAGTGCGACGGGGAACAGGCGATAGGGATTGGCGGCGGTGTGGAGACGGCGATCGATGATTATGCGACGGGGCATGGAGTGTGTCGTCTTGGAAATTGCGGCGATTGGAAAAAGAAGGAAACTGACCATTGTACGGGCGACGGTTCATAGCTGAAAATGGACGTTGTTGTGCGCTCCAATTATTGAGGCAGTAGCGAGCGACATGGCCTACCTTGCTGCAGTTGAAGCAGATAGGACGGTTGTCAGGAGTGCGCCACTCAGCAGGGTCTCGACGGCGGCGTGGTAGAAACCCCGGTGTAGCAGCTGGTGAACCCAAGCTGCAGCAGTCGGCCGCATGGGCATGTGCCTCCGGTGGGGTGAGGCACCATGGACGCTGAGAAGAGTCATAAAGCCTGTCCAACTCTTTCCTGACGACCCTTTGCACGACCGAGATAGATACAACGTTCGTTGCCATGTCGGAAGAAGGGGCAACGGTTTCGGACGGCATCATGGCTTCAAGTTCGTGGCGAACAATTTGTGTTATTTTGGTTGACGTCGTATCAGTATCCTCGCATGATGACGTCGAAGGGGTGTTAGGTAGTCTCTCGAACTTGTGTGCGATTCGACGACTTTTTGCCGCCTCAAACCGACGGCATTCCTTCAGCACATCTTCTACAGTCGTACAGTCCTTGATGATCAGGAGCTGAAAGGCATCATCCGCGATTCCCTTGAGGATATTGGCAATCCGGTCAAGCTGGGGCATTTCAGGATTAGCTTTACGGCAGAGGGAGAGGACGTCTTGGATGTATGTAACATAGGACTCGGTGGATGTGTGCACCCTTGATGCCAGTTTTCTTTTTGCAGTGAGCTTGCGTCCAGTTGGATGACCAAAGAGGTCCTCCAATTTAGATTTGCACATATCCCACGATGTAAGTTCTTCTTCGTGGGTCTGGAACCACGTGAGAGCCGTATCCTTCAAGTAGAATGGTATATTTGCTAGCATGATCGTGTTGTCCCAACGGTTGTGGGCGCTCACTCTCTCGTAGAGATCTAACCATTCTTCTACTTCTTGCTCACCCATGCCGGTGAAAGGCCCAGGGTCGCGAGGCTTGGCGAGGACCAAAGGTTGCGTCTGTACAGGGGGTGGGGTTGACCCAGAAGCTCCGCCTTCGGGTGGGGGGGTGCCGGACACACTGGTCATGCTGGGCGGAGGCGGGAGACGTCGGTTTCGCAGGTCCAGGTCGGCAACCACTCTACCCCGCACCTCCACCAAAAGGTGTTACGGTGAAAATGGGGTTTCTTTACAGGTGATTGAGATGGTAGAAAATAGAGGTGACAGTATCCGTTGCGAGCAAAGCAAAAGCCACCGATCCTCTTCTTCTTCTCTCCCAAACCGCTCCGAGACCACCTCTTCTTTATCCTCGTAATAATATTATGAATATGATCCACAATATTCGTAAATGACAATCGCACGTTTGTATTTTGAGTCTGATGGCTGCATTTTTCGTTATAAACGGCCCTCTCTGGTGAGCGCTCGGAGAGCAGCCAGCGGAGACCACATCACATTCGGCGCAATCGTGACGTAGTTTGTCTCGAGAAGAGCAAAGCTGCGGCGAGGCTGGCGTAATCAGGATGCCCTAGCCGTTTCAGCTTCCGAAGCACGCCAGCGATCGGGACACCGCAACTAACCGTAAAGCTGGTTTTGTGTGAATTTTGAGTGACGGGTTAATCTTCAGTAATCTTCTAGAGGGAGAATAGCGAAGTCTGGGACACACAAAAGAGAGTCCCCTTGAGTGGGGAGTTCCTCCCTCCCCTCTTCTCTTAGGCTGGCTATAGCGCTGTCGGGATGACGTCAGGTTCAAAGCACATGTATAGTCCTAGGCGAGACAGTTATCGTCACTACCTGCCAAAGTTCCTAGACGGGCATTACAAAAGAGGCTTTAGCGACACCCACCAGGTGCTCTTTGCTAATCGTTTATTTTGTTTTAAAATTTTGTGTCCTGTTTTATTTAACAAGATATTGCTGTGTCCGAGGTGATGCTGCTCCTTTAAACACGTATAAACCAACAATAAGCGCCGAAATTTTGTTGTAGTGTTCATTTAAAGAAGACGATCCGGTTTGGCTTCCAAAACTTCGCAGATCAGGCACAATCGTCGGACATGCGCGAACGCCCAGATCCCCGCATGTCCAAACAAGTTCTGAAATCCTGAGAAGAAATCGCAGTCAGATTATTTTCTTGCGCGACTCGACCCAAGAAACCTCTAGTGAAACGTCGCAGCCAAAAAAAAGAAGACTTCCCGACAAGTCACCCATGCACTGTCGCTCAGTCTATCTATGGTGGAACGCAAACTAAATGATGTAGAAAACTGCATCGGGCACTGATTCGCTATTCTCTCGGGTCACGTGACATGACGTTGAAATGTAGTTTTTCCCTATGCAGTTCGAGCTATGCTCGTAAAATGATGCAGTTGGCGGTGACGTCAAAATGTCCTCACGATGCACTTTGGCGATGCAGTTAACTGGGGGGTTGAGACGAAGCCAGTGATCAATCTGCATCGTAAAAGATGGCGACCCTAACGTCTGCATCTCTACTGTTGGGTTTGCCAGCGGATCGAGTTTTTAGAGATCACCGGGATGCTTTCGAGACGAGCGATGCGAGGTTTGTGGGCGAATACCGGCTGACCAAAGGTGTGACTCGCTGGCTGTGCGGCCAGCTTTGCAGAAAGCTCCAGCGGCGTCGCGAAGGGCCCCGTGTGCTGACGGTCGAAAAACAAGTCCTCGGAGCTCTACGCTTCTACGCCGCTGGCGGCTTCCAGGGAACCGTCAGGAGCGACGAAAACGTTCGTGTTCACCTCTGTGAGTCGCGTACTTGTTGATGTCACCAATGCTATCATCGGTTGCCTCGGATCGAAGTGGCTGTGTTTCCAGCAAACTCAAGCAGAGAAGGCGCTCACAAAAAGGAAGTTCTTCGAGCGATGCTAGTTCAGCGGCGTGATCAATAAATATTCTAAATACTCTTACACGATTCAACACGATTGTGTTTTCATTTGAGTGCACCCCATATAAGCGATTTGGCTGAGCGAAAAGCCAAGCAAGCAACGGTAAAAGGCTTAAGTTGAGCTAGTTCGTTCATACTTCAGGTAGAGGGAGAGAAAGATATACTTTATTTTAAAGCAACTACTTCAGGTAAGGCCAGCTGAACTAGAATAAACATACACATAAAGAAAAGACCATACACACCGTGGGACTAACAACGGATTTTCTTTTTCCTCCTCTTCTACTATGAACCCAAATTAAAGAAAATATTCTCTTTTCTGCTTTTTTGCTTCCTACTTCACCGAAAATTTAACCCCCGAAGGAAAAGTTTTCTCTCTCGTGCAGCATGAGAGAAGTTGCACTAACGCAGTCAAACAAAGTCAAAAACTAAAATGTATCGTTAGTTTACACAGCAGGAGGTTAGTCTGCCTGAACCTGGCGACATTGTTACCCACTGTAGATGAGCAAATTAGCCAGTGCAGTACGACTGCTAGCCCGGGGTCTTTAACGTGCATCACGAAGTAGTGATACACGACCGCACGCCGATACGATGCTTATCCAGATCGAAACGGGCAGGGGCGGGGATGGAACCACGGTGGATTGAACTCAGGATCCCTGGGTTCTGCAGCGGGAGCTTTCGCTCCACGTGCTCCGAGCTTGTGTGAGCTAGCCCACTCGGCGATTCTCCGAAATTCCCTGAAGGGAAAACAAAAGCGATGTAGTTTCAACTCAATCGTCACTATGCGGCGAAGTCACCGACACGTCACGGTGCAGTTATCTTCCGATATAGTTTGTTGGCGATGGAGATTAGGCTCCTCCCACCGGCGACGTCACGATGCGGTTTCTCCACCACTTTTTCCAGCATAGACTGACAGGAGTCTATGAGATCTCCCATCGGGCTCCCACGCACGCGGTAGGGCCGAATTGTAAGACCTCCCTAAAAACTGAGTTTTGATGACTGAACCTCAAGTTGTTTAGGTTCGCTGCGCAGCAGTATACCAGCGGACGTAATGGGGGGGAGTTGCAGTGTTAGTGAACGACTGACGGTGGCGCTCTAGTTCCAAGAGAGGGGGGGGGGGGGGGCCGCTGGAGAAGAATAAACGCACGAAGAGTGCTTGCTGACGCACGACAGCGTACAGTCGTTTTATTCTACAGTCAACATAAAGCGTTGATTACAAAACAAATGGTAGATATATTACGACATGGAACATATTTTTAATGGTATTGGTGTTCCAGATTTTATATTTAGCGTGCCAAAGCCAGGGAGCAAAGCATGCGAGCTATGCAGAACAAAGTCGTATGGTTACATTCCGCCATCTGCTAATATAGACGATTGCAAGCAGGGCATTAGGCCGCCGCCATGTCTTTGCTTGTGCAAGTAAGTGCGTGCAATTAACAGCATGGCAAAGCTGCGTTCACGCGCGTGCTGCACAGGCTTGCACTCATGTGGCGCCAGTGAGGCGCCATGCTTGAAATTGTATATAAGGCTGGTTCAGTTCACACTGCCCCATTTTCTTATGCGAAATTACGCTACAAAATATTACGTTGAAGTCACCGGGATCTCCGTGCTTCATATCAAGCGAGGCTACCAGTTCAAGGAGAAAGCATGACACGCGACATTCGAGACACGAATATTTCGGTGACTAATACGTAACGTAACTTAGCGTAAAAAAATGGGGTAGTGTGAATGAGCCTATTAGCGGCGAGATGTTTGGGTGGCGCCCTCCTATAATTACCTTTCGTGACGTCATTACCCTATGAGCAACAAGTTCGATGGTGTTTGTAATTAGCATGGTGGAAGCTGTAAATCATTGCGCTTTCAAACCAACACTGCCAACACTGTCAAAATCGAAGTTCTTACATTACTCTTATTTCCGTCGATGAGGAATCCTTTGCTGACGTCAAAGTCAGCATTCGGCCAATCGTGGAGGGCCGACCACCGCGACGCTTTCGATCGGTCACGTCGCCAATAGGGAGCATTCACTGGCGCCCATAGTTGTGTGCGCGGCTGCTGAGCACGTGCTGACAACGAGCTTCCGCAGTTCTTTTTCAACGTGTATTCCGCACCATCAAGACTGCCGGTCTTAGCCACCTATTATTGTGAGCTCGTTTTAAGCATGCGCTGTAAACATCGCCCATCGAAAGCGTCGCTGTGGTCGGCCTTCCACGATTGGCCGAATGCTGACTATGACGTCAGCAAAGGATTTCTCATCGGCGGAAATAAGAGTAGTGCAAGAACTTCAGTTTTGACGGTGTTGGCCGTGTTAGTTTCAGAGCGCTGTGATTTCAAGCTTCTACCATGCTCGTAACAAACACCATCAAACTTGTTGCTCGCTAAGTTGTGACGTCACGAGAGGGAACCATTGGAGGGCACCACCAAAACATCTCGCCGCTGATACTCCAGCATCAAAGGAGCCTGCTAGAATGTTAGAAGCGTGGTTGCTGCTTTCGCACGCGGTGACGGCGTCTGCTCTCGCAATAGATATATTTGATCATTCGTTATTATTTAACCGCCCGTCAGGAACAATCACAGCATTTTTATTGACACTTAAACAGTTTTGCGAAGGGTTCAAGTTAATTGGATGTCAAATTTCATGCAGATTAATTTTAGTGCCAGTGTGTGATGACACTGTCACATGCTGAAAATGGGAGATTTAGCCACTTCGTTAAGACTTCTAGAAATGAGAACGACAGTGCAATGCCCATCCAGATTAAAACGGCGGTAGAGGGATCAAACACAGGATATTTCGTTTCTGCTGATAACCTTTCGGTTTACGTATACTCCAAGCTGCGGTGCGTCAACACACTGCTGCCTGCACTGTAGAACAAAATTCTGGGATCGATCCCCGCTCCTGGCTATTTTGATCTGGGTCATAATCTTACCGCAGAACGTTAGTGGATCACCTCTACGTGAGGTACGTTCAAGACACCATGAAGGCTGTCGACTTAGCTACATCGGATAAATTTCCCATGTGCATCAGAGATATGAGGCGGCCCTCGAGACAGACTAATTTCCCGCTTCCTAAACTTACATACGACCAATTACTCACCTTAAGATAAAGAAAGAAGTACAAGGGAGCTCGAGATTACTTTGCTTATTTTTTATGCGGCTACTTCAAAGAATATGTCTAGCCATAGCTTCCTCTATACTCACAAAGCCTGACAGTTCGATGGCGGAGCCATAGAGTGCCCGGTCGCAGATTTGGAGCGCGAGGATCTGGTAGCATAAAGCATTTCTCGGGGAGCCTGTAGCCAGCGCACACCTTTTGCAGCGGCGAGGCCCCGAAACATTTTTTTCAACCCCGACGAGAAAAGAAGCGGTAGCCCGAGGAAAGCGAGGAGCACGAGCGGACATTCCATCACACGGGACCACGGTGTAAGATAATACTCTTCAGGTGAGGACAGCGCGCTCCTCGCGACGTGCCCGATAAAGTTCGCTCTTCACTCTCTTTCTCTCTCACTATGGTTTCAAGCGGCGCCGGCAGGGGACTCGTCGACCCGTGGGCACGTACAAGACGGCTCGTGGCGCCTCATGTACCACACGCGCCGAGCTCCAGCGAAGTTGTCGCACGTGCAGAAAGACCACGGTGTACCGGGGTGTCATGGCAACGAGATCATTTATTTCGCACTCACTCAGTTTCGCCGTTTGGCCGCCGGCGACACTGTCAGCCGCGGGCACGGCGGGCACGGTGGCAGCCTTTCGGATGCCCGTCGAACGAACGCTATCATGATTCCTCGCGCCGCGCGTTCAGCCCCGCCGTGTCCTCACCTAAAGAGTGTATCTTACACCGTGCACAGGACAAGTGTGTTTTGGCGTCTTGCCGCAGCGGGGCGCCCGTTGCATGCCTTTCGCATAACCTCAAACCAGCCAGTAACTAACGTACCCTCGACCTGGTGAATTTTTGGATTGCCCGCTGACACAGGGTATGCAACCGCCAAGGGTATGGGCGAAAAGGCTTAAAAACGGACGTCGTGCATGAGTTAGTTCCGAGCGCTCCTTTTTACCGTGCTGCAATGTCCGAAAATCTATGGTTGTCTCACTACCACGGCGTGGTCGTCGGATGGGTAAATAATTTTAAAACGCATAAGAACAATAGCAGGAAGTGTGCCATGAGCACAAGAAGCTGCAGCGCGGGTGTGGCTGCAGTGTTATCGAGCTTCACATTTTCGCCAAGGATCCTTATTTATGAAGTCAGACGATTGCGAGCTTGAATCGCGAGAGATTCGTATCAGACTCAACGTCACGTTTAAGCTCACGACCACTTTGTCTACGACAAGACGGCCGATTTTAATTCCCGGTGCAGGTGGTCCAATTAGGTTATTACTGCAAGCCCCATCGTATGTGAAAGGTATGAAAAAGTCTACATGCCACCACTCAAGATGGAGCTATCAAATGCCGAGAGCTTACCTGCATAGCATATATTAAACTGCTCATATATACTTCGCTGTGGAAACTCAATCAAAACACCCCACCGTCTTCGTCGTCGTTCTCTCGAGGAGGCAAGGTGATGGCCTGTGAGTAGCCAGCTGGATTCAACCGGACAAGCTCTAACCAAGTTATTGCAGCCCACCATAGCCAAGTCTAGCCAAGTTCCCCCCATACCCACAGCGTTGCCTACCCAGATAGCTGTGCTGCCAGAACTAGCCGGTATTTCTTTTTCTAAGCCGCTTGACGGCGTCGTCGGCGCCGCAATTCTCAAGATGGCGGCGCCGTTAAAGAAAAGGTCTATAGGCTCCCTACGGGAGCCAGAGTTGCGCGTTTGATTCCACATGCCGCGTGCCGCCCTCGCCGCTATTCGTCGAGATCCGATCACGTGAGGAGCCGTATCAAGTGTCGTGCAGCAAAGTAGACGTTGCACACGCCCCGGCGTACGTTCCCAGGCTTTTGAGCCCGCCGCGCGCCTCGAACGCGCGGCGCTGCTATTCGCCGAATTCAGTCACGTGAGGAGCTGGATCCACATGCCATGCGTGAACGCGCAACTCTGGCTCCCGTAGGGAGCCTATTAGCGGCGAGAAGTTTTGGTGGCGCCCTCCTGTGGTTCCCCTTTGTGACGTCATTACCTTGCAAACAACAAGTTCGATGGTGTTTGTTATTAGCATGGTGGAAGCTTGAAATCATTGCGCTCTCAAAGGAACACTGCCAACACCGTCAAAATTAAAGTTCTTTCATTCCTCTTATTTCCGTCGATGAAAATCCCCTTTCCGACGTCATAGTCAGCGTTCGGCCAATCGTGGGAGGCCGACCACAGCGACGCTTTCGGTCGCGCACGGGGCTAATAGACCATTCTAAAAAAGAGCGTGTGGCCGGTGCCATTTTGAGTGTTCGTGCGTATGGCGCGTTCTTTGCTCGCTTTCCGAAGCGACGAACACGCACGTGCTGGACTGTGAAGATCGCACACTGGACTGTGATTTTGTAAACATTGGAAAGGTCTATACAGGAACTCTAGCCTCTTGTAAAGCCCCTCTATCCTGGGAAAAGCGGCGCCATTCATTGTTGTAGAAATGCTCGAGACACGTGCCGCGCGGTACTTCTGGGAAATTCATGGCGTCTGAAATCTAGCTGCGCTGTGCCGCCATGATCTTCCCAAGGGCTGCACGTTGCACGTGCCTCGTGCATCGACGAACATTGCGCTACTTTTGGCCTCTTGTAGGGTGCCTACATGTCTGTCTGTCTTAGGGTGAAGACATCAATTGTTGCCCTGAATGTGCCACCGCGCGACGCTCTCGCACACTCGGTACGTGACTTGGGCGGTAAAATGGCGTCTATGCATTAGCCAAAGCTACGCGCTCGAGCTGTGTGACACCGGATTTTTCGCACTTAGAAATGCATAAAGAAACGATTGGGCGGAAAAATGGCTGAGATGTCACCACTCAAGCAAAAGCGCTCGTGTGCATGAAGGTCGGCGACACTGTCAGCCGCGGGCACGGTGGCAGCGGAATAATGCAGCCTTTCGGATGCCCCGCTGCGGCAAGAGGCCGCAGCGGATGATGCCCCGCTGCGGCCTCTTGTAGAGTTCCTGTATAGGCTCCCTACGGGAGCCAGAGTTGCGCGATCACGTGAGGAGCTGGATCAAGTGTCCGGCAGCAAAGTAGACGTTGCACGCTCTTTGCCTAGCCTCTTGTCTGCAGCTCTACCTTTTCACTTTCGGCGACCGCGTCTCGTGGCGATCAGCCAGGCTTTGTCGATATAGAGGAGGCTATGGTCTAGCATTTCGCTTTCGTATTCGTTGGTTTTTCAGAGTTTGTAATAAAAACGAGGATGCTTCTGGATTGAAACAATGACACCCTACAGGCAGGAGGCAATTCGAAGCCTGCAAACGCAACGGATTTCTGCAAACGTCGCCGGAAGCCGACTCAGAAAACCAACAGCCGGTC